>CAJQZN010035246.1:0-13590 GCA_907164685.1 Colias eurytheme | reverse complement strand
TCTGTCTACCATTTGTCATAGACAGATCAAAGAAAGTTTTGGATCGCTTCCAGAATCAACACGATTATCGGCTTTTTTATGAGCAATGCCATTTTTATTGTAACGTTTGTTTTGTGGAGCTGTTAAAAGGAACTTAATCTTTTTTTAGGTTTTCCAAGAACTTTACATAGATCGCGTCATAACTATTAACTTGTAATAAACGTATCAAAACACCGACAGAATGAAATAACATAGGTATATAATTATTATATTTAATAGAACTGAGTAGGCACACTACCTCAAAGCCCGTCCGATTAGGGCCCTTCCGGCCTCCTCCACTCAAGCGACAGCCCAAGCCGAGGTTCGAGATCCCCGTCAAGGGGGGACGCCCTTGCGCATGTCGCTACCAGGGTGAACCTCATGTGAACCTTCAGTTCACCCCCGCGTCCGTGTTAAAATGTAGAAGCCCTTCTGGCTAACTTTGAGAAACACCACACAAAAAAAACTACCTCAAAGATGGCGTAGAAACGTGTGCGTACAAACTCAATTTTCAATCGTTTTAACTTATATCTCATAAACGGTAATTCATGGGAAAAAAGACAAGAAGTATACTGGGTATCACAATAAAAATCTCAAGCTTCAATAAACATAATATTCATTGTTTAAGTAAAAAAAAATAAAGAGGATGCGGACCTGCGTCATTGATTTTTAAACCGTCACGAATCCTTCCTCACGAAATCTTTATATTGATAACAAAAAGACTTGGAAAAAAATGTTTTTTATATACCTATACATAATTCCAATAGGTATATAAAATACGTTTTAATCTTTTTAATACAAATCCCAACAAACGAACAAAAAAACCTCTAATTACCTTTATAATAGTAGTACCTATAGATTAGAAGGTCAGTGTTCGATTCGCACAATAAGTGGTAATTTGACTGATCTTTATACATGCAAATATGGTCGATACCAAACATCCGCCCCCTAAACATGGTGATGGGTATTATTAGTGATACTTTTATTTGTAGTCTTGTTAAATAACATTAAATATTGCCATAAAACAAAGATAAAATATTATATGTCTATATATTATGATTGTTTGTTTCAACATAATTAAAAATAGGATTGTTCGGACTTCGGAGCCTTCGGTGCGCAAGTCTGACTTGCACTTGCCCGGTTTTATTTTTTTATTACTACGTAACATATAACACGATGCAATAAAAAATATATTTTTTATTATTTATACTCTTCCTACTAAATAGAAATTAAGTAGATACCAACAGTATAATATTCAGGAAGCATAGTATTACCAGTTATCAGCTCGCTCGTATGGAGAAAGTGGATATGTTTTTCACTAAGTGACTAGAGGGTATCGTGATAAAAAATTTCATTTTATATGACGCCATATAGACCCAAATATAGCTTTGTATGCAATTTGAAAAAAATATATATAGTGATTACTTAAACTTTTTTTTCACTCCTTATGGAAAGCGGGATGTATGTATTTTGTTCGCAAATATGTGAACATGAATGAGACGCGTAAAAGCTCTTTTATAAGTCGACATAATCTAGATTCTAGATACCTAGTTACTTGCTATCTAGATTCTATATTATGTATCGATGAATGTCATAATGGTCTAGCTTTTCTAGTGAGAATTACTGAAAATATCACATATGTAAATATTATTATTTTTATTAATTGTGTTATGATGGTTAGTAGATATGAATTTATATTTAAGTATATAGGTAAGACATGTCTCTCTTTAAAATAATTTTATATTAAAATGTTGCGAATGCAGTACGTTATCAATTATTATCAAACGTGTATTTAGCCATGAACTTGTTTCTTCTATTATTCTGGTATTTCAAAGAACAGCAGCGACGCGACAGCAGCTCAATCTATGAAAATGTTTGTTGTATTACGGACAGTCTATGTATTGTCGTTTTATGTTAGTACTCGCCTGTGTCGCTAGATGGCGTGACTATCAATAGCAGAAAGTATTATTCTGTACGCGTTTTTTATTTATTAAAAATAATTATAATAAAATAAAAAATATTTTTGTAACTAGGTAATCATTTCGTTAACGTTCACGTTTCAGGAAAAAAATGATATGTGGGGAATAAATTACAGTTAATGAGTGTAAAGCAATTTATTAGGTAGTTACTAGTTATCTAGCATAAAAATAGTAAATACAAATAGGTTAATCAATAATCAGCAATCACTAATCACAGACAGACTTAATGACTGGTGCTCTTGCATAATTTAATTTAAACTATTTAAAACTTTTCAGTAATTCTATTATTCCACAGTTATCAACATTGTAAACACAGCCTTCACATCATTGTAAATAGTCTTCACGTACGTCCGTCACTTTATTCAATTTCAATTGAACAATTTCTCACGCTACAATTTTGAATAGTGCGAAAATGTATTTTTTTACGTGCAAAACCGGTCGTCGCGTTTAGTATGTGCGACGGCTTTATGACCCAAATGTGGTGGCCTTAGCCACCGCTGCCTTAGCGCTTGCGCGTGCGCAGCGCCTATAAACACTTGTTATGTAATTTGTGAACCAGCTTTTTGGATTTTGGTTTTATTTTTGATTGTCAATAAGTAAGTCATATTGTAAAAACCGATGTTGATACAACCTTTATTGTTAATTTATCGCGTTCTCTTGCTTGAACTATAATATGAATTTCATAAAGATTTTCATTAGATTATTAGTTTAAAAGTGTACTTACAACATTTGTTTATTTGAAACTATTGAAACTATTCCTTTAAAAAAAACCTTGCAATTGAAGAAGATTAAATTATTTTTATATTTTTTTTATTCCAGGTAAGGATGCGGTTTCTTGATACCACGAAGGGAGCTGCTGTTTTCATGAAGTGTGTCCATCAGTCGCCTTGGAGAGGTATTTATTACTAGGTACATGTTAATAACGTCGTTATTGAATTAATTTAAGTACATATAAAGTATAAACTATAAACATGCGTAATATGCTTCGTATTATATCTTGAATTAATACAAAAATGTAAGGTTCAAAGGTAAAAAATCAGTCGTCAGTGACTGATTTTTAATTTCCGAATTTTAATTAAATCAAGCTCATAATAAAATCAGCATCAAGTAAAGCAGTTAAATGTATAACTACATTTATAGTCCTTTCCACCTAAGATGATTTCTGTGACACATCGATTATTGACACGTGTAGAGATGTCGGTTACTGAAATCGTATCAATTGTTTCCGATAATCGATAATATTCTATATGGAAATGAAATCGATTTGAATAAAGTACCAAAATTAGTTTTTTCGGCATTTCGCCAACAATTAACTAAAGAAACTTAGCAAACAACAGCAACAAAAAGTCAACAATAACATTTAGTAACAATAACAGAATACCACGTAAAGTATCAATATAAAAATGCAACTTGTATACAAGGCTGACGTACTCGTACAGACGATTGACTCGATTGACAAACGATCACAAGATGGGCGCCGATTATATGATTTTCCAACTCTATGATTTTTCAACGATCCATTTCATGTACACGAATTGCGTAGGTATTATATTTTTGTGTTATTTTATTTTATTTTTCATTATATTAAACTAAACAATACTGTTTTTGATTTATAAGCTTAAGATGTTTCATTTTTATATTTTTGGTAATAATGCAGCCATAAAATAAAAATATTATGCACTAAAATTATTTTGACTTTTTAAACATAAAATACGTAATTCGGAACACGATGAAGTGTCACAGGAATTATCCTAAATGAAAAGGACTATAATTATGAAATAAAAATGTTGCGTAAATGGAATTTATTTAAACACACATAAAGTATGCATAAAAATCAAGAGTGATAGACCTACCTCTTATCAGGGAGTCAGTTTCTTCAGATATCAACGTTATCTCGGCCTAGTTATCACAGGCTTACTCAGCTCCTTGATTGTGGAGCAAATGAACAATATGCTATTGTGTTATGCGAAATTTAAATAGACATTTCCATATTACCGAACCATTTCTTAATATAGAAATAGACCAGGTAAGGAAAATATTTCCGATTTACTTCTGAAAATAGGTCTTACCTTTGTATGTCGATTTGCTATCTACAGTGTAATGTTTCAATGCTTTTAAAGACAAATAAATTTTTAAAGACGAATATGACGCAACTTTTGGTTATTTGATGAAACAGAGATACTGTGGAGGAAAACAAATAAAATTCCTCAGTTACAGATTAAATAATTGCTACACATAAATGCATGTTTCACGAATAGCTTACTAATTACTTATTCAGAGAATACTTACTATAAGACATAAAATACAATTCATTACAAATACAATATTCATTTTAAAATAAGAGATTGCTAATTTTATATGAATAGCAACATTTTCTACCTCCCTAATGAACAACAGTTACATGTTCAAATCAACATGTTGCTGGCGCCACAGCCAGAGGAGCGACAATATTTAAACAAGTCGAGCAATATAGTTCATCAAATGTTTCTCACCGATTGCCTTTCATAATAATGAGGCTTATTCAAAATGTAACAGAATATTTTCGAGTATCCCAGTTACTACAGAATATTTTTTTCGTGGAGCGATATATAGAAAAGCAAACGGTCATCAACGTTGCCAATTTGGTCTGCTCCAAACAGCTGGACATGATTTCGTAGTTCCAAATAACGGTGACATCACACCTTCACCAGCCACTACGCACATGGTATAATTAGATGTTCTAGCGACGTGGTCCTACGTCACGGGTTGATGCTATCGCCTGTTATTCTTGGATATGTCATACGTTTGCGTGGTTTCCAGAACTCTAGGAATTAACAAAGGCCTCATCTAATAATATCATTCTGGGTTTGTGAAGTGTGAAGTTCTAGAAATTGAAAGCTGCGTTAGTTTCTGAAGAGATCACACCGACTAATATTCTAGTTAAGAATTTGTTAGAGGAAGTAAGTGCTGTAGCACTTCCTCTAACAAATTCTATAGGATAGGTATTCTATAGGATAGGATAGGATAGATAACAAATTCTATAGGATATCCTATAGGATATCCGAAATATTCTTGCTAACCTTTAAGTGATGAATTTGATTATTATAATGTGTCCAGACAATAAAATAATGCCTTTTTATGACCATTTAACGTCACAGATCTTACTGATCGTACGTTATTGAACGAAATCGAAATGCTAGAAGTTATTTTACTAAAAGTTTATGACATACATCAAAATTAGATCCTTCATGAAACTTCCAGAGCTTACTGAAGAATAGTCTTAATTAAAAGTAATGAAACAGATCATTAAGTTAGTATTGAGCAGTGTCTTTAAAACAAACGCGACTCTTCAAATACTAAATGTTCAAATTATAACCGGCTAATGCTAGTTCAAAGCGGTATCAATGAGCGATGATGTCTCAAATAATTTGAGCGTGATGCAGCCTGGAAGAATTAAGTCTCCTCTCAATTGTATATCGACATATTGAATGCGATGTATGAAACGTTCAAGTACTGTATAAAATTAACTGCACTTGCAGCAGTTGATTTATGAAAATGGAAACAGTGAATCAGTTCGATAATCGATCTGTGTCTGTCTGGTCTATTCTTAAATATGAAAATAAGAATAAATACTGTTAGGTATAATAATTATAATTATTATATATATATTAGTAAATAATAATAATTATTTATATATTAGTAAATAATAATAATTATTTCACTTTATTGAACCTTTTACAAATTAGAATATCTATGTATTATTGAACTGCCGTGTACTTTCTGTAAGTTTTATTTTCTCCTTCTTCTTTCCTTCTCTCTTTAATTGAAGACAGATGATTCAATAATTAATTATTTAACTTTTTAGTTGGTTATCACTATCGTAATTCTTTATTACTAAAACTTCGAAAGGTCGTGGGAAAAAATCTCTATTACCAATGTTGGTTCGAACTTCGAACCAGTAATTCACTATTTCTATGACATGGTGACGTTGTTCGACGTCATAATGTGCGGATATGTCTAATTTTAATTCCTGCGTAGTTATGCTCAATGCCGTACTACTATTTTGATTGCGGTCGTGCAATTATGCGTGTACTATTTTGACCAGTGTCGAAGATACTGTCAGTCTCCCTAAAAATATGGAGTTATTGTGAATACCTAACAAATTGTATGTATGGTATTTTCCTCAATCAAGCTTCACTCATATGCAAAAAATAATAAATAATAGGAAGGTTAATGAAATCATAATTATATTGTTTAAATTGATATGATTTCAAAAGAGCACCTATAGTATTTTTTCGGGACAAGGCTTTTTTTTCTATAGAAACTGCTTTCCAAACAAGAGGTAATTGATTTATGTGTAGGTAATATACTTAAGCCCTAAACAAGTATACCTGATTAAACTATTTCTTGTGTAAGAGTATTGTTTTGATTAATTTTTATTTTGTGATTTTGGGGTCTAGAAGCGGTGCTAAAATGTTTCGGTCATCTGGGCATTGCTATTCTCATTATAAAATATAAACCCTGGATTAGCATGAGCTTGTATACAATACTAAAAAATGTCTAGTATATAATATGTTTGTCCCACTCAGAGAACAAAATACCTAGAATATCTTGTCTTCTAAGGTGTCAGACTTGTAATTAAGATTGGATGATACGTAATTCGAGCTGGTATCCTTATAAGTCGTCTGCGTTTCGATCCTCGACATAAACAAACGGTAATTACAACAGACACACGTGCGAATCAATTTAGCTGTATACGATTATGTGCGGAAAATGCCGATGCTTTGATTCAGGTCTTTAATTAAATTCAATTCAATTGATATATCTTTTGTTGTGTGAAATTTAAAAAAATCTTCCAAAGTTTGAAAATCTTTGGAAGATTTTTTAAATTTCACCAAAGTAAGGCAAAAGTGGAATTTATAAACGGAGTATATTATAGCGCAATTAGGTATAGTTAAATAACTTGAGATAAATAGCATACAACATTCCGATGTATAATTTCTGATTTCAACGCCTGAAATAGCATGGAGTACACGGAATTGTTGATATTGTCACACACTACACAATAGCGTAGGTACTGTATGAGTTGTCTGCATCTTGTCTGTATCTAAACTCTTTAAATACAACAAAAAGTCCAAAACGACAATACTCTAATGTTCCAGCTCTCAAAAGCTCTGACGTCACAGAAGTAATAACAGTTATTACACTTACACGCAAAATATAGCTTTATTGTGAATGAAGATGATTAGACTCAAGGTGACCATCGAAGTGACGTGTTCTCGTAAAAACGTAATTTATACCCCAATGCCAGTATATCTATCATTCATTCGTTTTATTAATTTCATATTTTTCACGTTACTGTTCACTTTTTTTTTAAGTAATTGAAGATAATACAACAAACTTGTATAGCATTTCTTTACCTGGTGAAGATTTACCGTGCAAAATAAACTATATCAAACTGCCTGAGAGTTTATTGTGCTAGTACATCAAGCTCACCCACAGAAAGTTTGTTATTATTTAGAAAAAGTGAAGTTTATATTACAGTTGGAATCGTAAATTTGTAATTAATGGCGCCGCGCTGCACCTATCTTGGAGATTTACGCGCGCACCTTGGTCTGGTCACTTGGATATCTCGTATCTGCGTTATTTTCAACCCCAACCGTCTGGCCGTCTGGCAGATCTCTACCAATTACGTATTCTATTTCGGAGCGTGCGCGGCTGGGACTCGACGCTTCAACTCAATTTACCTCGCGAACGCGCCATTTTTCGCAACAAACATGGCGTCGCGCGCCAATTTTGACGTTTGCCGCGCAATTTTGACGTTTTATTTTTTAATTCACTGTGGCTACGATGTGATGTGATCGCAGTGTGTGGATGAGTCATTGTTTTTGTTTATCGAGTGTTAAGTGAAAGTGATAATCGTATTGGTAGTGGATAGAGATGTTGAGCTATGATGTCAATGCACTCGCCGTTGTTATTAGTCAAATTAAACTTCCTGCGTATGTGTAAGTGAGTAATTTATAGGGACTCATTTAAAAATTCAACATTTACCGCAATTATGACATTAAACACAATTTCGTGCGTCATTCTTTTTTGGCCTAGCAAGCATTAAACCATTGTTTTTAGCGATTCATTGTTATACAATACAATACCTATGTATCAATAAGATACATAGATTTTTATAAATAAAAAAATACGAGATCTAAAGTTAAAATCTTGAATTTCTTCAATCAATCATGTACCTAGGTATGATTCAAATAACTGTGGTACTAAGTTAAAATAGATTTACATACTCATTACATCGAAGTTACAGTCCTTTTTTTCGTTGCTAATTTTGTCTTCTAGTCTAATATATTAAATTCTGTCGTGTCACAATGTTAGTTACCATACTCCTCCAAAACGACTGGACCGATTACAATGAAATTTTCTATGCGGTATATCTGAGAATCAGCCAACATCTATTTTTCATACCCCTAAGTGATAAGAGTAAGGCAGAACGTATGCCGAGCTAGTTTTCCTATAAATATTTACCGCGTCTTTATTCTAGGTCGTCTTTACGTCTTGTAGTTAGTGTATTCCGTTGATTGGCATTGTGGTCGAATCGCAAGCGTTAAGGTGCAAAATCGCGTGCACGTCAATTACATGTCAAGAGGGTGATGCGACCATTCATCACGCCGGTTGCCAGGCGCGATTGTGTCTTATTGTTTTATTTTCGTGTTGATGCATTGTTTTTCGTTTTGATCAGGATTTGTTTGGACATCTTCGCATGTGTTTTCATTGAATTTGAAATTAAGCAGCTTTCGCAGCCTGTTTTGATAGCGAACTTTTAGGAAATTTTTGGGAATTTTCTATAGTTCAATTAATTGCTTATAAATGTAAAGAATCATCAAAAAGGGAAAAAAGAGCCTAGAAGAAGTTGTCTATACTTTTTAATCCTTATCCAGGGAGAAAACATACGAGAGAGTTTGTATAGAAAAATAGCCACCGTGTTTTTCTTAAAAATAAAAATAAAACGTACGGGTAAAATCAAATGTTTGCATGTCTGTTGCAAAAAAACAGATTTTTTTTTTATTTTTTTATATAATAACTTTAAGAAAGTACTTATAATATAAATTATAATATTATGTTCTTAAAAAAGGCTAAAGCTTTATTAATTTTTTTATTTTCGTTATTATTTATTACTATTTTCTTAATGTTCTAGTATATGTACATTCCTATGCCTTCTATTTATATGTATGATATTTATAACGTGTAATATTGTTTATTTTATTAATATAATTTCTATCCCTCTATACTTCGGTCTGTAGCTGTACTTCAAATAATGGGGGCCACTGAAAATCAGTGCTGTGCTGTTGAAGGCACAGCTTAATACTGAGTTGGTCCCCTTTTTGCTAAAGGTCTGCCACACTTTTGTCTTTTTCTGTGTTTTTTGTATTCCTTATTCTTTTTATTATATCTGTTGTTGGCTTTTGGCGAAATAAATTATTCTTATTCTTATTCTCCATTCCCATAATACTCGGGTACCACCAGAAGGACAGTACCCGGATCTTTGGAAGGCTTACGTGGGGACACGGATCCAACACGCAGAGGCCCTTTCGAGAATTTTAATGTGTTGTGGGACACCAGCCGCAGCCTGCCCATGACTGCACTATAGAGATCCAGCCCTGGGCAGTCCGCGGCCGATGTAGGACTATTGCAGGGTATGGAAATTTAATGATTGGGCTATGGATTGGGATGCTAAATGGACTGGTACTGAGGACTATGGGAAACTATGGCACCTGCCTTTCTACTAAAAGAAAGTAAAAATATGTTGGCAGGTTGTGACTCGCCCTCTCACTGTATGGGCCCCCGAAATAAGTCGCTGCAATAGTGCGACAAGGGGGCAACATATTGTGAGCAGCTAAGGGTGGAGAGGCGTCCCTGGACTTTAAACTACGATCACGCGCTCTCTGAGGGTCCAGCATCACGTGCCCACTCGCCACTTACGCTTCGCATCCACCCTTCGAGCTAAAAGCTCTCGCGACTCCACTCTGGCCGGCCGGTTAAGGCAAGCCAGAGGTGGGGGTCCTGTCCTCGTCAGGCTTCACTCCGATCAGCCGGTAAAGGCAAGCCGGAGATGAAGACAGGGGCCTCCCCCGGGGGCACTCGGTTCCCGCGGGGTCGCTACTCCCCGACACCCCGCCACAAGGTGTCCTGCGGGTTGACTGATTGCACGGGTGGAATATCTATTGTCACGTAGACAATAGATATTCCAACCGTGGGCGATGGGGTCGTCACATCCCTACGCCTTTCTTATTCTTATTCTTATAAAATTCTACTAAAACGGAACACTTCAATTTTGTTACTATAATTATGTATAATATAATTTTGACGTGCTGTTGCACGTAAAATTAGGTATTGTATCTTTTATCATATTATTATCGAAAAATTACAGTGGGTACAATTGCCATTTTTATTAGTTTCTAAGAAAGAATAACGTAACTGATTAAATTCTATATTTATCTTCTATTCAAAATGTTCCGTCTCCACAGCTTAATTTAATTTATTAGATAATGTACAATTTTATGCCATCACGATGATAAAAAGTGCCCAAAAGCGCCATCAAAATCCTTTGCGTAGTTTTAAAGATTTAAGCATACACAGACACGGACAGATAGCTACAGCGACTGTTTTATACTGTGTATTATTATTTACTAGCTTACCGCCCGTGACTTCGCTCGCTTTGTCTAAAACCTAATAAATTATAAACTAAAATCTTCCTTGAGAATCCACTGTCTATTAAAAAAACCGCATCAAAATCCGTTGCTTAGTTTTAAAGTTTTAAGCGTACAAAGGGATATAGGGACAGAGAAAGCGATTTGTTTTTAAATACTACGTAGTGATATAAATTTTCATGTTTTACGGTTCACAAGTAACTTCCAAGTTACACGTTTCTTATCTTATTAGTAAAAGGCAATGCATTATATTTTATTAGCGTTACAATGTTTATACAGTTGAGATAGACACGGTTTATTTGTTATTAAGCATTTAAAATATTTTCTTGTTTATAATGCGAGTAATTTCTGTGAAAATCTTAAAATAACATTCGCTTATAAATTGGAGCTTGATAACCATATTCAAAGGAAATAAACTTTGCTTAAGGATAATACAAATAAGGATATTATTAAGAATAGTGTAGCTTTATTTTATTTTTATTGTGGTTAGGGAAGCGCTTGACCACAATCTCGCTGATTTGGCCCAAGATGGTACACATTTACACGATGATTTCTTCAGTGCGGCTTCTTCGTAGTAAATTTTAACAGATAACAGCTTAAGGATAATACAAAAATATACGTTCGGTGGATGGATCCAAATTTACAATGAGACAACGTGAGAAACACTAGCTTTCAAATAAAAAAGAAGCATGCACATTGATTTACCTCAAAAATCTATGAAGTGAGGGCAAAAAATTGTTGAATTGAAAACGAAGAAAGATAACAATTTTGGAATCGGAAAAATCAGAGAAAATCTGCTAAAAATCATACAAATACACATTAAAATTCAAGAAAAGGTAAACATAGTTCGCATATACTCATTGTAGACGCAAAAACAATAACTGAAAGCATAAAAGATCAAAGAACTGGTTAATAATGGCTCGTTTAATAACCACTGTTGAGTGCAATTAAATCTTAATTAGTCGTCTAGAATTGATGGCTCTTATAGTGCCCAAGTAGACGATATTACGTCAATTGAGGCAGAATATAACAAACCTCATATTTCTATGCTTCAGTTTTCTGGGCATTTTTGTCGCATGACATTCTATAGGAGGAAAATCTTCATTTTCAAACTTGGCTAGTTTATCTTCGTCAAAGTTGTCTTTCTGTTTTCGATTTCAGTTAAAATTTGGTTCATTATCTAAATCGTACTTGAAGTTCTTATATTAATCATTTATAGGATAGGAAATCAGACTTAGACCATCATCATACATGATGATTTCTTTAGTGCGGCTTCTTGTTAATTTTAAGAGATAGGATAAAAATTATTGCTGATTTTATGATCCAGATAGATAGGATTATCTTTAGTTTCGCTGTAATCATTAATCAGCGCTTTCAATAAAAAATGGTGTAAGTATTATTTTGTCTCGAAAATGAATTCAAAGCAGTCGATCAGGACGTGACGCATTTACTACTACTATTTAAAGCTGACGTAAATAATATCTGTTTGGTTTTATCACTGACCTAGACCAATATCCTCTTGAACCGAAACAAACCTAGTATTTCTCCGTTTCAGGCAAGATCTAGACCATGATAGCGGCAACCATTCATTTAAAGGTTACGAGGGAAGGAAAACACTTGACGCTTGCATCACTGCTGGTAATTTTCAGCGACAATTTACCTGTTAAATACCTGATAGACATGCGCAGGCGCCGGCTCCACGCATATCAAAGGCTAACCCGTCAGTGTCACTCGGAACGGCAATGCGAGTGGTCGTCGCGGCCATGCGCGTCGATAAATAATATTTAACGCGTTGTTAGTAAATAAGCGTTGACAATTTAATATCAATTGAACTCGTCTACGTGTGTGCTAGTTTGTGTTTCACCCGTTGGATTGCTCAACGTTCCGGTATATGGTATAATTTGGCACGCTTCGCCATTGTTTATTTTGATGCCGCCTGATTCGTACATTTCAGCGATAACAGCGGCATCAACACGTGGCCTGACCTAAAGGAATTCGTTGATAAACAAAACATCCATTATATCCCCAAAAATAATATGATCCCATGAAAACAGTCGCGTACGTATACATTAATGATTCTATCAATGAGCGAAATGTACAACAATAATGGGAGTCAAGTGTTCAAGTCACATATTTGAACACGGAGGCTTTTATTTCTGAGCTGATAAAGTTTACATTAGTCTGTCGCCAATGTTTGGAAAAGAAACGAGCTCCAGATGTTTAATGGGAGTGTATTTAATACGTTTATTAACTTGATATGTGTACGTTACATATGCGTTGGTCGTCATTGATTCATTTTATTGCATAGCTGGAGGTTCTGGGTCAAAGTCAACTCCTGTGACTTGTATCCTACCGATTGGACACTCGGCCGGCTTTTTATTGCACTTTTTTATACGCGAGACAGGTTTAAGTGTTATTGTATTAGAATTAAATGGCCACTGATTTGTGTTTTGCTAAATTAACGGGCAGCTGACACTCAAAACACCGGTTGATCGCGGCCGCGGAGTTATCAAGTTATCAAAATTGACATACGTCTATACAACGTGTTTTTGTTTGTTTCGTACTAAACTAGCCGGTTTTTCTCGCATAATAATGCTATTTTTAAAGGTTTTCCCGCATTCGCACGGTTTACGAGTTACATTGTAATCGAAGTTATGTAGTTTTGTGTGTGATGATAATGATGATGGTCGTTTTTCTAATGATCAATTGATGCTTCCATAGATATTAATTGATATGAATTAATTCTAAGAAAATAAACATAGTGGTCTTATCAATTAAGACAGTTAATTACAAATTTTATTATTTTGACGTTTTACAATCAACGTGATATTGTTATTCAATAAACATATGTCTAACTAGCTTTCCGCCTGCGGCTTCGCCCGCGTTTTCAAAAAAAAAAC
>CAJQZN010035245.1:0-21818 GCA_907164685.1 Colias eurytheme | reverse complement strand
GTGTTTTTTAAAAATCGTCCTTCGGTCCGTCGAAATTTGAGTACCTAGTTTTGCCTAGTTGTGTATAAATTTTATGCATTTATTTTTTTCCTATTATTTCGTTTAAATTTTACTGCCTATAAATATAAAACGACATAACATTTAAATTTCAGATGTACCAATATTCCTCGACTAGTTCTGACAATACAAACCCAGGGTCTAAAGTGGCCACAACAAAGTATCAGATATCGAATCCCATAGGTGTATGTGCTGGACGGTCCCACGCGGTGTTGTGGAACGCAAGGGGCGTTTACACTTGGGGCATTAATTTGGGGCAATTGGGGCACCAGGCTGAGGATAAAGTTGTCCCCACGCCAAAGAAAGTAAGTATTCAGTTATGATAATAAAGAAAATCTTTTTGTTAGTGAAGAATGAATTTTTACGATCAGCTAATTATAAACATACAAACTTATACACTTAACCTCTGTATAAATAATATACAATAATATTAGATGATTATTTTAAAATTAAGAATTTCATCACATAAATATAACAACTCAAACAGGTTGAATAGTAGATTAATTGAAATATATAATTTTATTAAATTTGTTAACGAAAACAACTTTTCCACATCGGGTAACTAATTTTTTTTTTTACCTATAATGCTATGTATTATAATAAATAAAATCTCAGGTTGCCATATCAATGAATAATAAAGAAGAGACCAAATTCGAGCTGGTAGATGCTTCAGACGCTGCGACGGTAATTTCGACCAGCCGAGGCGATGTTTACCTCCTGCATAAATATATTTGCAAGAAAATTGCTGTTAAGTAAGATTTTTTTTATAAACGATAATTTCAATGAAATCCAAATATAATATGAAAAAGACGTGTGGCACTCGGGACTGCCGCGGTAAAGCTATTGATGCTATGCCTTCAAGCCACACCTCCGCGCCCGTCGGAGTGGGGAGCGTGAGGTTTTTCGTTACGGAATTTCTGGATTCGGTCCCCGCGCTCAAGGCCCGCGATAGAAGCTATGCAATAGCTTAAAAAAAACATTGAATTTAAAATAAGTAGTGTTATTTGTGAAAGAACTTATTATTACGATACAATAGGGCAACACTATTTAGACTTGTCATGTGTAATACTCTAAAATATGTTATCTACCCGATAAAAGTACAATGTCTTTTTGTTAATACGTTTTAAATACATTTTCAGACAGATCAACTTACACCAAGTATGTGTAGAAGCAAAAGTTAGTGAGACAGGAACATATTCTCGAGTTACTGTCTTATTACTAACAAATGTTGGACAACTTATGATATGGCAAGATACTACCAACCGTCTCACCAGGTAATAATTATCGATATTCATCATTCCATTTATAATTTAAGTCATATTCAAAAGGGGTTTCATTTTTAGAGCATCTATCGTATCCACCACTATTAATATTGTATTAAACTAGACAATATATTTTAACATACTTGACACTAAAGGACTAATTAAACGATTACTCAATTTGTAGATGCGTCTTTGGCCTCACTCACCAAGTAAAAATAACGCAAGTAGCGTTAACCCACGACGCTCTCTATTTCACAACTAAATACGGCGAAGCGTTCATTGGTCACATTTCGCGCAAGACCACGCCCACTCCAATCCAACCAATCAGGAAAGAGAAAGAGAAAGATAGTGGCAAAACGGCGCTAGTTAAGTTTTTAGAAAAGGACGACTGTACTTCTGTGAAGATTATCAAAATACCTAACATACATAGAGCTACGGCTATTGCGGTTGATTATGAGGGGCTGAATTTTGCGTGCTTACAGGTATTTTTTTTTTATATCAAAATTGCTTTTGATTAAATTACCATAAAATTTAAATTGTGTTTTAATGTACGATTTTGTGTTATGTATAATAGAGTTTGTCGCATATATTATAACCACTAAAAGATTATAAGTATAAATCATAAAAAAATATCTTCTTATTTTAAACTTGAAGGGTTCTTTTTTGCTGTTTATCACCATATTTTTCGAATAATTGTTTTTAGTAAATACTAGTAGATTTTGGTAAGTACTACAATTTTTCAATTTTTTTTTCTTATTAATTACAACACACTTATTTTAGAACAAACCAACGTGTGGTCTATTATCGGTGCCGGAATTATCTCCAACGAGTCTCTCAAAACACATGGAATCTCTTGTGGAAACTGCTTCGGAAGATGATTTATTACATGATGTCATTTTTAAGGTACAAATAATATAATTTATTATTTCATAATATCAAATTATGTATTTACTACAATTGTTTGTTTCGTATATATCTTAAATCTTTTTTATAGCAGGTTTTAAATTTTAATTATATAAATTGCATGCTTTTGCACTTAAAAAATCTTAATAATATCTACCAACTTTTGTGAAATAAAATTCATAAAGTATTGTTTTATCAATCATTGTCACCTACAATATTTTAATAATACACATTTTGTCTCTACCTAGATTGGATCAAAGATGTTCCCAGCGCATATGTTCATAGTCGCGTCAAGTAGCGAATTATTGTACAATCTGTATCAAGAAGCAAAAGCAACAAATATAAATGATGAAAAACCCATCATTTGCTTAGAGAATGTCCTTCCAGAAGTTTTTGAACGGATTCTAAAATACATGTACACTGGGTCGTGCGACGTTGCCGAACCGGGCCCGTGTGGATTGAAGATAAGGAAGGAAGATGTAGTTGGTGTCAAGAAAGAAAGAGATGTAGATGTTGAAGAAGAAGTTATTGGTAAGTTTATTATTATAAGAGATCAGTTTTTTCGAGATTGTATTAAAATAAGTTGAGTTTATAATGCTTACAGTAAAAATTATGATTGTCTATTTCGTTAATTTATTCAATTGCGATGCCAATGCGATTATTATACTTTATTACCAGACATAAAATGTTACTCGTGTCTTGCACTCTGTTGATCTATAAGACTTAATTGTCTACATATAAAAAAAAACTCATTTAAAATGTCAACAAATAGGAAATTACTATTAATTAAATTTACCAAACCAAATAATTTAATTTATTTATAAAACCTACAGAAAACCCATCAGAAATATCAGCATTCGAAGTGTACAAGAACCAAGATAAACGCAAGAATAACAAACGTCGTCAGAACGGAACGAACGCGGCACCTCGCCCGCCCAAATTGTATTGCGATCCCGTGAAACTTGTACAGACCTCCGCTAAGAAATTACAAGTTATGGGACTGCATAAGTTGCTTGAGAAATTCTAGTGAGTGGTTTTTGCTTGATTCTTAGATAAATTTGATTTTAACAAAATATTGTGATTAATTTATTTAAGTTGTGTTTTGTTTTTAATGTCTTAATTTTGTTTTAAAAAAATAATTAATTATAGAAATTAATTATTTTTTCCATGTATACAGGGTGTCACACTATTGGTATACTAAGCGCGAATGGACTTATAGGTTTGCATACACTGATCATGAAAAAAATACTTAAGCAACAAAATTACGTCAAAAATTTTTTGCTAAATTTTTCCTGAAAATCCATATTTTCTTCTCTGGCTTCGCGCAGCCGGCATATAACGCTCCTCTAATGTGAGCATTTTGTCTATGAAAACATAATCTTAAACGATAGCCCACGTGCTGGTGGCAAAGCTGGGCGAATTGCTTGTTATGGGTGTACACATAGAGTTTTAAGATTTCATCTATTTGAAAAAAAAATGCGTCTGGAATTTTTTAAGTATTTTTTACGTACTCAGCGTATGCAAAACTATAACCTCCTTTGAGCTTAGTATACCAACAGTGGGACACCCTGTATAAATGTTTTCTATTTTTGGTGGTGGTTTATCCACATTCAGATATTCAATAAAATACGAATTAATGGATTTGCAAACGTGTATTTTCATTCTTTTATTTTACTGAAAAAAATAAATTATCTTACCTAGTTACTCTATATTCCTCGAAAAATGTAGTCAACTCTACCATAAATTATCTTACCTAGTTACTCTATATTCCTCGAAAAATGTAGTCAACTCTACCATTTTATCTAATTCTATAAAGTAACACAATAATTTTATTATTTCAGCTACAAAGAAGACTCAATACGTCACCGAGAGAGTTCCTCATACACAAAGAACCCCCCGCTAACGTGGGACCGGGACAGTTTTCCCGAACTAGTAGATACTAACGTGTGCTCCAAAGATGGCGTCCTTATATCCGCGCATAAGTGCGTACTAGCGGCCAGGTTGGAGTACTTCCATGGCATGTTTATGCACTCTTGGACTGAGGTATTTAATAAGGGTATACAAATATTTTGAGTCAAGTTTAGGTTGAGTTTTTTTTCTGGTCATTTTTAGTGACAACTACTTATTTTGTAAAAGTGAGGGTATTACGGAAAGTTTCATGTATATGCAGAATTGTTAATTCATTTTATTTATTTGGGCACTGCAATTTATTAGGAAAATACGATTCTCTAGATTAAGGGCAAATATAGTATACATTATAGTTCATAATCGATCTTTTGTTTCAGAGCAAATTGCTATCCAAAGTAACAATACCAATCAACCACGGTATTCTCTTGCCAGTTATCAACTTCTTGTACACCGATGCGTGTCCCGAAATACAGAAGTCTGACAGCATCGATTTCATTTGCAGTATGCTTATTGTATCCGACCAACTGTTTATAGGTCGCCTTAGAGAAATGTGCGAAGTAGCTCTAGCCAATCTAATCACTTTGAAAAACTGCGCAGAATTATGCCAATTCGCCCACACATACAACGCTATCCAACTCAAGCAGTGCTGCATGGAATATATATCGTTAAACCTCGCAAATATCCTAGAAAATAGAGCTCTAGACCCCTTAGACGAGGAATTGCTTGAGGATATAAGCAAATATTACTGCAAATTTAACCCCATAATGTCTTCCCGTATTATAACCCCCTTTTCAATTGCACCAAGTGATGAAACTATTGAGGAATACGCTAATAACTATCCCGTAGATTTGGATTACATTGATGAAGAGTATGTAAGAGATAGTAGCATTGTGGAAGTCAGTAAAAAGAAGACAAAGTCGAAAAAAATTGAGTACACGGAAAGTGAAAAAGCTAGAATGCGATATGAGTCCGTTAGTTCGGTGACGTCTTTAGATCTGAACGACACATCTGGCGATATCACTCTGTCCCTCAAAGAAATATCGAAAGAAACAGTAAAGTCAACTGAGAAAACTAACAAATGGACTGAAGTGTTATCTCCCCAGCAAAAACAACAAAAAGTTGTTCAAGCGCGTTTGAAAGCAATATCGGCTGCGAAAGAAATACTCAATGAAGCACCCGCTAACACTTTTACGAAACTTACTAAAAATAATTCGTCGACTATCATCCCAGAACTTAATACGCCAACTACGTCAAGAATGTCCACATCACCAAAAGAATCTACAACAACTGAACTTGTTAATAGAAATTCTCATTGTAATTTGGTAATCAGTCATGTTGGTCCAAAACTATCTCAAAAGCAAAGAAAAAAATTGGCCGCAAATGACAATGGCTCTGTTCAGACTTTGGACACTTATTTGGCTAATAAATTGAATGTTGGATCACCACCAGATAAACCAAAAAATCCTTGGAAAATATGTGAAGCACCTGTTGCTAGCAGCAGTCCAAAATCGAATCAAAAATCTTTGCAATTCTATCAAATACTCGCTGATCAAAAGAAACAAAAAGACGACTCGTCAAGAATCATGTCGAAACCATTAACTTTGACTCAGGTAAGAATTAAGATATAATATCTATGCAACAAATATAACTTAATAATGTGTTATTTTTAGGGTTCCTATTGATATTGTAAAACGGAACCATATTACTGATTTTATTACTTTGTAGTAAATTTTATGAATTTTGAAATAAAAAAAAAAACTTTAGTCATGCATGAGAAATGAAAATGAAGGAGTATTATTTACAAACAACATATAAGTCTACAAAAATTAATTTTTATAAAATTTTCAGCTTGAAGACAAAGCTATAGAAGATCTGGAACGATTCTACAACATACATGAAGTAGATGATGAACTGATAACGGTGAAACGCATTGAGCTTCAGGTTTCCTCGCCACAGTGGATTCATACTGCCCCAAAGTGATATTGAAGTGCTATTTTATATTTTACATATTGTAACAATAATATTATGAAATAAATATTTAAAATAATATGAGTGTATTATTTTTTATTTCAATATTTTTATTAATAACTAGCGTACCGCCCCGGCTTCGCCCGTGGTACATGTTTACGTTTTCTCTACATAAGAACCATCCTCGTACTTCAAGGAATATAATAAAAAAAGAATTATCGAAATCGGTCCAGCCGTTCTCGAGTTATGCGCTTACCAACACATTTTGCGATTCATTTTTATATATAAGATTAAATCGAAGCTCAGTCTTTGTTGTTTCCATTAGTTAAAATTTATTATTAGATGAAACTTTCACAAACCAATCAGAGCCTGGTTAAGACTTCCCTAGACTTTAAAAAAAATTAAATTTTCTAAAGATTGGGTATGAAATGAAACACCATAGTATTAATTATATTTTCTATATTCACAACATTAGCACTACAACTTATATTATATTATTAATTTAGAGGGGGGAAACCTTTTAAGAGCTGATTTAACTGTCTATGAGTTAACTTCTTTTCTCCCGGGACTAGAATACCTTTCTTTCCCATTTCCCGTTGTACCTTTGCTCTTGCACTATATTCATTGTAACAATTTTGAAATGCGCCAACCTCCTTCAGGCATTCCCGTTGGTTGAAATCCGACTTTTTAAAACATGCGAATAGTACTGCCATTTCTTGCATACAAACGGCTTCTTTTGTTATATCGCCCTTCCCTGAAACTGCCTTTCTCAATGTTAATGGAAGTAGCATTTGAAATCGTACAGGTTCCCTTTGATATCTTCTTGCATTTTTACTATTTGGAGCCCAAAAAGGTATGTTTAATCTCATTTTGGCTTGAACGAGCGAGAAGCCTTGTTACTCCCAAAAGACTACGGCTTCAATTTAGATTATTCACTAATATCTTTATAAAGATTTTAAAGTAGAAATTTCTTCATTTCTATTACGTATAAATTGCAGTTGTTTAAATTTAAGGTTATATTATTTTATGGGATTTGAAACTGTCACATTGACATTTGACACTGGCAAAATACAGATAGCATAATGAGCTAGAGATTATATCAAGCTATAGCTATGATATATCTTGCCAGAAGCCACAGATTACAATGTTTATGTACATATTTTAATAACTAAAATTTCGGCACTGTATCGACAAATCGTTCAAAAGAAGCAAAAATTAGGTACATTAGCAAGGATAGGTACAGAAATAATACAAAATATATATAATTTATATTTTTTATTGAATATTTTAATTGAGGGTCTCAGGCAGGTTAACTGCGACGTCGGGGAAGATTGGGTTAGCGACATTGACGGGTTCTGGGGCAATCACAACTGGTTTAGGAGTGTCAACAACCACTACGGGATCGGGTTTGATCTGGTCGAGGTCGACGCCGGGAGCGGGGACCAGAGCGGGTTGCTCCACCACCACTGAGTCGGATGAAGCTGAGTCCACGTTAACGACGACCTGAACAAGGGGGCCGTTGAAAGGGAAGGGGTTGAATGCGGGCGGGTCAATTAGAGCAGGTCCAACTGAGATTTCTTCCACAGGGTCGATAATGGCGGGTCCAACTGAAATTTCTTCGACAGGGTCGACGATAGCGGGTCCAACTGAGATTTCTTCAACAGGGTCGATGATGGCGGGTCCAACTGAGATTTCCTCAACAGGTCCCACGACGACGGGGCCAACTTGAATTTCATCTACAGGGTCGATGATAGCGGGTCCGACGGATATTTCTCCGGGCTTCTCAACTATAGCTGGTCCAACGTTGATAGGATTGAAGATAGCGTCGAGAACGCCTTGGACGATTTGGGAAACGGCAAAAATTCTAGCGGGGTCACTGCTGGGAGCTGAGAGCTCGGCAGGACTCATGCCCTGAGGCAGCGAAGCTGCTGATGCAGCCGCCACAAATGCGAGTACCAAGAAGTATTTCATTTTGTCGACCTGTAATTAAATTTAAATAATTTCGTGAAGTGCGACGACTGTATGAGCCAACACTCAAATACATATTATGTTTAATAATTATTTTTATATATATTTTGTTACAGTCATTATTTTTATAATGAAGAGTTATAAATAAATTAATAGGTATAATATTTTATTTACTTACTTGTGTTATTCTATGTTGAATGTTAATACAGCGAAGGGTCCTGTTTATATATACGGTATTATGTTATCAAATAATAAAAGCATCATTTATCATTCAATTATTGTAATTTACGGGATAAGCATAAATAAGGAAAAGAATTTTTATAGTTTGCCGATTTGGCAATGAATAGAGTTGTAAAACAACAAAAATATTAAGTTTCATGACAATCTCTCTAACTTATCTTACTACTTTTTATAGTTTTTATTAAGATAACTGATAAGCTGCTTATGATATAGTGATTAAATATTCATGTTACCTAGAACAATTGATTTTTATTACATTTGATACACGACAAGTAGGTAGTAGAAAATCATTACTCACCAATAATCATAACTAGGCAACTGTGAAACGGTACTTGACTACTTAATAAGAGAGCTATCCACATGCAGCTTCGCATGCCTAGTCAAAGAAAACCCCGCATATTCTCCGTTCCCATGGGAATTCCGGTATAAAATTTTGTACCAAACTTCATCTAAATCGGTTCAGTGGGGTTCTAATATTATGGACTAACGACAGCCCCACAAGTGCAATTCTGATAACATATTTTACATGTTCTAAACGTAGACTGTATACAGGGTGTCCACCGTCCGGTGTCCCATCTATAATCCCTCTTGAGTCAACCTATCTATTAAAATAAAACAGCATCATAATCTGTATAGATAATCTGTATGTGATCGGCACTTAGTTTTAAAGTTTTATCACTTTCATAAATAAAATATTATTTGTGTAACAATAATAACAGTTCATGTAGGTAATGTCTGAGGAAGAGTGAGATTTACTGAGTGGACTGTGGATGTGAACCTACGTCTCAATGACTGGAAAAACTGGAAAAAAATTACTGAAAAAATGGGTGTCTGTACTAGTGTACACACGTCAGAAGTGAAACTTCATTATGACCTTATTTTTCAAAAATAATTTACTATATGCAACTTTACAGAAATACGTCGATAATACTACTTTCTACTGCTACATGTTTCTCTATGTCTATGCTTTTGTCCATGTCTACTTGAAACACCGTTATATGTAAAGCACCTATGATATTTTAGTTTTGAACAGCCGTTTATGAGCGTTACTCCCGTTCAACGCGTACTGGCCACAGACATGCCACAGAGCAAGAAATATAGGGAGTACCGGCTGTTACTGAGCCCGAGCACAGTATTACGATAATGTTTATTATACTACTGTGGCGCGAGTTCATTTCAAGCCGTATGTAAAGCAATATTATTTAAATTGTAATAAAATACACCTTGTATTATTATATTCTTAAATACTATACACTTATTTATGTAGACACAAACAAATAAAAAATACCATGCATTTTAAAACAAAAAACACGCGCAACTATTTCGAAAAACTAGCTATATAAATATGCGTGTTTGTTTTTGAATGAAAATTAAATATATTGGAGTATTTTTTTCAGCCAAGAACTAGTATATTAATTGGTTAATTATTGAAATATAACGTCAAATCAGACGGGAGCGGGGAGTCTAATAATTTTGCTAATATCTGGCTTCTGCGTAAAGCTTCCACCACGAATTCCAAAAGGGCCTGTGAAAAACCTTTAATAATGGAAAAACTATACACAAAATTTTGAATGTTTTTCAGCCAAGACACAAATTATGAAGAGGCAAATAATGTATGTGCTTAGTTTTTGGCCTAACCTATTAAATAAATAGCATCTAAAGAATATGTAGTAATTAATTAATAATATCAAATCTTTTTTATTTTTCACTTTTCCTGTATTATAGTATTATCTGTAGTAATACATACGTAGTATATTATTATTAGTCTGTGGTAATACTATAATTATATGCATCTTAGAAAAGCATATTTCTAAGAAAGTAACCAGGAGAGCAAGAAGAACTTTGAGATTTCGGAAAAGCGTTGATAATAAAAAACATATTAACTATATTATTACTTAATTGATATTATTTTATCAAGTCCAAATTTAGAAAACTTTTGACATCAGGTACTTCTATGCTTAACTATGAACACTTGCGAGCATCAGTTGCGGCTCCAAGGGACTGGCAGTAGCAGCCTCCAATGCATGGAGAAAAAAATCAGTTATATTTTCCTCTCATTTGAAAATTTGCCATAATATTATATTTTATCAAGTATCTTATAATAAAATCAAAGTCAACTGACCATAACATGGTGGATTGTACGTCATCTGGCTTCTTGAACATGAAAAAAATTTCAATGATTTCCTCTCAATAAAAAAAAAATTAAATTGGAAATATTGAGTTATTACTCAAACTCAAACAGATCGTTTACATGCTACTATAAATTAAAATTAATGTCAGCTGGCTGTCGATGAAAAGTTTGTCAGTTGGTACAATGGTACCCTGAAAGATGTAACAAATTTTGGATGTAACGCAACAGTATCTATCATAGCCATAATCATAGCATATCATTCAACCAGGATTTATGGACATGAAATCGTATAATATTATTTACAGAATCATATTTAAAAGTAGAAGAAACGAGAAAACCTCGTGTAAAATACCATTTTATGACAAATTAGAAAAAAAATCGAGGATGAAGAAATAAAGAATAAAAAATACATGTTAATTTTTATATTATAATCGAAATGTTTTAATTGAGGGGCTCGGGGAGGTTGATGGCGAGGTCGGGGAAGATTGGGTTGCCGACATTGACGGGTTCTGGGGCAATCACAGCTGGTTCGGGAGCGTCCACAACGACTACGGGGTCTGGTTTGATCTGGTCGAGGTCGGCGCCGGGAGCGGGGACCAGAGCGGGTTGCTCCACCACCACTGAGTCGGAAGAAGCTGAGTCCACGTTAACGACGACCTGGACGAGGGGGCCGTTGAAGGGGAAGGGGTTGAATGCGGGAGGGTCAATTAGTGCGGGTCCAACTGAGATTTCTTCAACAGGGTCGATAATGGCGGGTCCAACTGAGATTTCTTCGACAGGGTCGACGATAGCGGGTCCAACTGAGATTTCTTCAACAGGGTCGATGATGGCGGGTCCAACTGAGATTTCCTCAACGGGTCCCACGACGACGGGGCCAACTTGAATTTCATCTACAGGGTCGATGATAGCGGGTCCAACGGAGATTTCTTCGGGCTTTTCTACTAGAGCTGGTCCAACGTTGATAGGATTGAAGATAGCGTCGAGGACGCCTTGGACGATTTGAGAAATGGCAAAAATTCTAGCGGGGTCACTGCTGGGAGCTGAGAGAGCTTCTTTGAGCTCGGCAGGACTCATGCCCTGAGTCAGAGAAGCTGCTGATGCAGCCGCCACGAATGCGAGTACCAAGAAGTATTTCATTTTTTTATCTGTAAAAAACAAAGCTATATAAAGAACCTATATAATATCAACTCAGACAAGTTATTCTGTATTAAATTAATACTATAGATATAAATGAGAGTTTGAAATTATTCGTTCCACTTACTTGTTTCTGCTACGAATACGAATTACTTGCAATGTTTAATATTTTTATATCCAAATTTTATCATTATCAAAACTCTTGCGTGTAATAGGTTTATGATGATTCAGTTATTAAGATTTATAAAGCGATTATAAACACTGAACATATCGACAGTAAAACAATAAAACTACAAATTTATAAAGTACAATCCATCTACCCAATAATGAAATTGAAGATAAGACTTATTGCGTTTTATACTAATATCCAGATACTTTTTGAATAATTAAAATTTAAAAATCTTTATTCAAAAGAAAATCATAATTATAATTTATTTAATAGTTATTGCAGACAAAGCAAGAATAATTGGTTATGTTATTTCTACAACAGCCATCTTAATATATATAAATCTCATAATAAAATTCGCACACCATGTGCAGTTCGATCCAACTTGAGAGATAGGATAGTTTAAACATGTAGGGACCACGGGCGTAGCCGGGGCGGACCGCTAGTTGTAAATATGTTTGTATTATAATTTTGGATCTATTTCTCTATTAAAATTAATGTTAGACATCATTTAATTTGTATATCGTTTTAATTATTTTTTTTAGTGTTCTGCATAATATTAATTATTAAATAACTCTGAACAATAGGCAATAAAAAATTGCACAATAGGAACATAATTATACTTAGAGCATTAAACCAATTAATGCTCTAAGTAATTATAGTAACTAATGATGAAATTAATAATCATTTAGGTATACACAGTAAAATTTAAAACTATTTGTAAGAAAAGACAAACATTCAGAAAGAAATAACATGCTATAAAAACTTTATAATTTACGCATAATTATTAATCATGAAGTTTTTTGTCTTTTGACAATGATGACATTAAAAAAATTGATTTCATTCATTTATTCTTCATCTAATTCTACCACTAGATTATTCTGTGCTACTGCAGGTTAGTTCTCTCATCTCTGTACAGTAGGGGAGACCGAGGGGATTTGAAACAGAGGTGAGCTGAAACAGTCCCGATTTCTCGGAACTTAAAACCTTTAGCGATTTGGTAACGTCTTTTTTAACCACCTCCCGCCACCAGCTATCGCGTCAGTTCACGCCGGCGGCGTCATTTGTGCAGTTTTGTAGTTCTGAATGACATGTGCTGAAAATCGCAAAAAGTAAGTATTTCATGATTTTTTACGATGCTTTTACTTTAATATTGGTTTTGTTTTTTGGGTTGAGTTATATACGTTTTAAAAACTTATTATCTATAGATTCTTGAAATATACTTGGTAAATTTGATTTCTGTGTATTTACTGCTTGATCGAGATTTGAGTAAAAATTGGGAGGTTTTTTCTCACCGAGGTGATTTGAAACAGACTGTTTCAACTCTCCTTGTTTTCAATTTAATATCTGATTATAGCTAAGAAGTACGAATATTATAGGATTTTATTGTTGATTTAATGTGTTTATTTGTTTAAGCATGCCTACTGGAGGAACGAAAGCAAGAAAAAGATCAAAACCAGGCTGTAAAACTAAAAAGGTTAAGGTTGTCAAGAAAAGAAGATAGTGGTGAAGAAGAAGAGGAATCCTGCTGCATTTGCTGTATGGAATCATATTCAAATAACAGATCCAAAGAAAAGTGGGCTCAATGTCCTAAATGCCAATTGTGGGCTCATGAAGCTTGTGCTGGGAGAAGTTTGTTTTTGACATTTTTTAAATTATTGTTCCTTAAATAGTTAATAGTTAGTAGGTACTGATTGTAATACTTAAAAAATGACTGATTATTAACTATTTTATGTCAAAGATTTAGTTTTATAAAAATGTAAAACATTTTGTTGATTTGACTGATTATAATTGATGTTACGCATGTTTATTTTTATTAATTTAAGTGTTTATTATTTGTATTAGACCTACTTGACTGATATGTCATTAAAATATTACTTATAAAGGTCGTTGATTACCTGAAAATATAACTTTTAATTAAAACCTTTGAATCAAATCAACATTTTTATTTTGCAGCTCCTATTACTCCCCAGAATCATAATGTTTCAACTCTCCTCGACCTCTGTTTCATCTTACCTCGGTATGAGGGGAATTGAAACAAGTTGACTTGTTGCGATTAAGTCAATTTTTTCACCATCATTTTTAACGCTTACCGTTTATTTATGCTAACCATTCGCAAGGGTATAGAATAACCTATCGATTGGTACCAGTACCATAAGATTTCTGATAATAGTATGAGTTATATTAAACAAAACGTGAAAATTGTTTCAACTCCCCTCGGTCTCCCCTATACTGGTTTCGCACGGCAATCCATTGATTTGAAATAGCTTACTGTCGCAAATATTTTTAACATTAGACCCTTATCATTACGTACTTCTTAAAAATTATTAGAATTAAAAATGCGGAATGTTGTAATCTAAGGCGGAATGCTTTAACTAAGGCTTTAACAGTGTGCTTATTTGCCATTCTGTTTCGTCGCGAAGGGCTATTTTGTAGAAAAATTTTGTGATAATTCCCACTGGAATTTCCTGTGACCATGTGGTCGAAATAACGTGCCAACAACTACTATAGAGGCCAATTTAAGTTAAATCGTATCTATAGTATTTATCATAGGTAACATAAAATGTTTATGATTTTAAATTTAACCCGGCGTCTGTATGGTAGAAAATTGTTACACCGACTGTCAAGTGGGTCAAAATTACCCTGAAATGTAGAAGCCTTTATTTTGTTGAACTTTAAATATATAATAAATATATGAGTATATTTTAGTTAGAACACTAATTTTTAGGTTATGCAGCAGAAATAAAAGGCAATTTAACTAATCGTAGCATCTTTGTTTGAGTTATGAAAAAACATACAAAAATAATCAACAAAAATAGACATCCTCAGTCTCGTTACTATAAAATTACATAAATGTTCACTTATAATCTTACAATTATCGTTTTGGTGTAGTTGAAAACGAGATCTTTCAAACTTAAATCAAAATAAAAATAAAACAGTCCTAAGTTAGTCTCATTCTTGCAACATATCACAGCACTCTTTGCAGTACGGAACAATATGTTCGGGACAAATAAACTTGTGACAGTTTGTGCATGTATGCGTCGTTTTGCGATCTTTTTTGGCTGGGCAAACTTGACACCTTTTCCGTACACCTTGTACTTTTGCAGGTGGCTCCTCAGATGGTTCTCCAAGAAAATCTCTGATTCTCTTTCGCGTTTCTCTCGGCAACTGCATGACGTCTTGGCGAGTATTCAAGTGGTTATTTACGAGAGCAAGGCCTAACTTTTTGAGGAATTGGCGCCGTTTTACAATTTGATTATTATTTTTATTCTTCAGCAATCTATTTCTGATAAAGCCGACTTAGCTTGTGGCTGTACTCCTGGAGGCACTGTAATAATATTTTCCATTCTTGTACGTCTATTTTGACGAAAAGGTTGCTTTTCCCACTTAGTTCCGTCTTTGCCAACATAATATTGTGATCTTTGTACTTGTAGTTCACTTAGAGGTGTATCATCTTCGTCACTGCTAGAAGGCACCTGTTCTGTGTCAGTCTCTTGACTTTGAACACTGACACGATCCTGATCTTCCTCGCTTTCTGACGAAATTCCACTTTTCTCTGAATCAGATTGCTCTAAAATTGCTAAAATACGCTGCCGCACACATTCATCACGATCCATTTTAAATTATAACCTACAAATAACAGAATACGGAAATTATAATCTTTTTACACAAACTACTAAAATGGCGCATAATTGTTACATTGACTGTATAGTTGGGTCATATTTACCTTTTTGACGTTTGCGCACGTGTAACTCCCGGTGCAGTCGCACGACAACTAAACTGTGGCATAAAACAAGAAAGGTGATGTCTTAACTCCAGCTACTGAGAAGTACGGCAACGTCGCGTTCGATTCTTAAAAGATACAAACAATTGAAAAATGCGCGGGTCATATTGACCCAACCATACAGACGCCGGGTTAAATTGATAATCGTTCATCTGTCTGAATTGAAATTTCCTGATCCAATTTAGATATTATATATTATCCTTATAATTGTTTATACATATAAATTCTTTCACCAATCTTTTCTTTAAAATTAAATTAAATAATAGATTACGAATTTGCGTATTACTTAATATGTAGTTACATATTACCTTGTCATTTATACTGTCTGTTAGTGTAAACACCGTTATCTTTGAAACATTAATAAGATGGTGTAATATCATTGATGATTGAAGCAAAATGTACCCTAATAGAAGACTATTCATCAATAATAATATCTACAAAACGTTAAAAACTAAATTTTAAATCACACGTAATCTCACGTAATCTCCGATAAAACTGTTTGCTCCATTAATTGTGTAGGTGCTTAAATAATAGCCATAAAGTCATATCACTATAAATTAATGTATTTTACCCATAGAGATAGTACCTATGTACTACGTTTAACCGCATATTATTGCGCAGCAGTCAAAACTCGCCCTCAGCCAAAAACGTTTTTGACTGATTTCGGCAGCCAAAAATCAAAAATGGTTTTGACAGACGCGCACAACAATCAAAAGTTAATACTTTTTATGGTAATGCAAAAAATGAGTTTTGACTGAAATAATTAATAGAAACATAGTTTAAACTTTAAAACAAAGTTTTCCCGTTATCTGTCTCAATGTATGCTTAGATCTTTATGTTCATAAAAAAAAGATTATGGAAAATATACCTATATATTTAATAGAAGATAAATTTTGATAAAGCCATATTCACGATAAATTACGAAGCATCAGATTAATTGTAATTATAGTTCAGTAAAACATTCCAGGGTGGAATTCAAGGGAGAAATCATAACAATCGTAAAAAGAAACTAAAAACCACATTACAATAATTTTATTTTTTGTTAACTTAGAAATAATATAATCGTCACGTATAAACTTTCAATCTTCAAAGTTGATCAAAATCAAGCCTAAAGGAGTCGATTACAGACAAACACATGAACGTAAAGGTGAAGGTGAAGTTAATAAAATCGTGTTAAAAAGTAATATCTACATTTAAAATCTTATTATAAGCCTGAATATTTAGTTGATGGCTTCGGGAAGGTTGATGGCGAGGTCAGGGAAGATCGGGCTGCCGACGTTGACGGGTTCTGGGGCAATCACAGCTGCTTCAGGGGCATCCGCAACCATTACGGGGTCGGGATTGATCTCATCGGTCAGCTCCTCGTCGACAGCGCCCAGACCGGGTTGAGTGATCACTATTGAGTTGGAAGCACCTGTATTAACGACAACGAAGACCTGGACAAGGGGGTTGTTGGAGGCGAAGGGGTTTGGTTCCTCAATAAGAGCAGGTCCAACTGAGATTTCTTCGACAGGGTCGATGACAGCGGGTCCGACAGAGATTTCTTCGACAGGGTCGATGATAGCAGGTCCAACTCCGATCTCTTCTACAGGTTCGACGACAGCGGGTCCAACTTGGATAGGGGAGGCAGCACCAAGGAGGTCCTGGAGCATCAGTTCGAGAGCAGCTGCGGTGTCAGGGTGGGTGCTTGGGCTGTGGATGGCTGCGACGATTTCATCAAGTTCAGCCTGACTGATTCTCTTCTGGGGAAGAGTGGCTGCAGACGCTACCGCGACGAAAGCGAGTACAATTAAGAATTTCATTTTTGGTTTCTGCAAAAAAATAATTAATATCAGAAATTGAAAACTTATTGCCGGGTATTTCTTAAGCAAATATTTATAGAATTGCTTATTATTGCTAATATTATATTGACTATACTTACGTTTGCTTTTGTGCTTCCAATAGTATATCAACATTTTTTTTTAGAATTTATAGTAAAAATATTATCTATGTATGATAATATGGGGGTGTCTTTGATGATTACTGTAGTGATTTATATATTGGATTATAATTATCAACATAACAAGAATATAAATTATGATAATCGAGACAAAGGACTTTGGAAATTTACACCAGTCCTTCAGGATAGATTAGGGTTAAATGTTATGGATTGGTCAATACAAGAAAATTTATGCAATTTACAAATAGCACACTATTAAGCAGTGTTACCTAAATTGATACCTTTTGTAGGACAATTTTCAAACATTTTTTTCTTAGAAGCAAGTGAATTTTCTAAAATCTTTGAATGCAGTTTTCTTTTTAAAAATGAAGGAATGTTTCCTTTCAGCACAATTTGCTATTTTTAATATTTCAAGTACTTTTCTTCCAGTGCCCATCGAAAATTTCCACAATGTATTGATATCTCTCGGCCGGCTCTTGCAGGCAGCATCACTACATCAACCCCAACATCATTTGTTCTATGGTTACTAGTTACTACAATACAAGAATTCAACACTACATAAATCGAAGTTCTTTGGGACTTTTATAAAGACAAAAGGATACGATGTTCTTAGACCTCAGTCTTTGTAAAACGATTGTGAAATCAAGAATTATGTATTTCAATTTTCTCAATGTTTATGTATATGAGTTCTCAAGAGTATAATATGTAGCGTACATAGGAATCTTTATGAGTTTCTTATCTTCAGTAGTCTAGACGTGATTGATGATATTACATGCAGTATAAACAAAGTGTTGGATAGACTGAGGCTGGGTTGCACCATGTTACTTTACCAATAGAAACGGTTAGTAAAAAGTATGAGTGGTACCATTTGACAATTTTATATACGTACTTATATTAATGTCGCATAATTTTTACATTGACTATAACCAACCGCATTTCACCAGTCAAAACTATTGAACAATAACGTTAAATAACTTTCAGAAACGCATTGTATTTCGCAATTGTTTAATTTAAATAAGTATTATAGGATACAATCTATGTAAATCTATATATATGTACCTACTTATCAAAAATGAATCGCCAAGGCTACTAAGGAGGGAAAATACGAAAAAGGGGCAATGAGCAGAGCAACCTCTGCTGGGGCATCTAGTATAATTTCATTACAACATCAACTAATAAGAATTTATTGTTTCATGTTTAAACATGTTTTCATTAAAAAAATTCAGTTTTTACATGTAGGTACCTATAACATTAAATATATATGGAAATATTATGTATATATATTTATTGTTATGTCAATAGGACAACAAAACAAAGTAATAAAAAGCTATCAATTCGTTACGATAAAATTATATCTAGGTGCCTAAAAAAATTCCGAGATTTAAAGGAATTAGAAACGACGGTCACAAAGGTCTCATAATATTTTATGTATAGGTACCTAACATAGCTTTCCGCCCGAGGCTTCGCCCGTTTTTTTTCCCGTTCCCTTGGGATTTAAGGGGTAAATTCATTGTAATCAGTTCAGTACCTAGTATTTGCGTGAAAGTGTAACAAACATACAAACCGAATTAATAATTATGTTTGGTCCCAAATTAATAATGCGCATGCAGATATTCGCTTATTGTCGTATTTCCAGGAATCATTGAATCGGAAGAGTCCTACAGAATGCACTTGCATTTTGTACCTTGTTCGAAAGTAATAGGAGTAATTTTTTAATTGTAATATAGGTACTTATTTTAATATAATTATTATTTTTTAATATAATATACAATTTTGTAATTGTAATATTATTTTGGAATGACCAGTACCTAGTGCCTACTGTAAATACTTTTGGACTGAGATTTAATGATTAGATTTATGAAAACCAATGTTTTGTAAACCATTTTTTTTATTCTAGAACCTCTCTTAATACTTATACTCCAACATGAAATGATTTGGGACAATTGGGAGACAGACAAAAGGAATATGGACAGGGTTGCTGGTGTAAATTTTTCGGCTTTAAATATTTATTTTGGTCGTATGTAACTAATTGACGAGACATAATATCTACTCTTATTTACTTATATTTATTTATATATTTATTTGATTTGATAAAGATTAACATACCTATTTAGATTTTGACTTGGGAAATTGTCCCATAATAGGTATCATAATTTATGTATAACTAGCTTTCCGTCAGCGGCTTCGCTCGCGTAGTCAAAGAAAAACCCGCATAATTCCCGTTCCCGTGGGATTTCCGGGATTAATCTATCCTAATTCATATGTCCTTCCTCAAGTCTCAAGCTATCTCTGAATAAAAAAAAAGACGGGTTGCACTCCGGGAGCGCCGGCAGAAGTGAAAACTTATACGCTTTTTCGATCAGGTCACGTGTCCTGAGTCCTGACGCGAGTTTAAGATTTTATACCCATTACAGAAAAAGTGCTCAACGCCGCTAAAGAAGTTTTCACTTCAAAAAGTTTAGCCTGGACATACAGACAAAAATTCTAAAAACTATATTTTTGGCTTCGGTATCACGCGGCAAGTATTCTTTAAATAAAACTCCATGTACAGTTTTGACTTTCCTACGATTTTATTATATGTATAGATTCAGCGAACATTGTGTGCAATAAATCATTTAATTAATTGACCAAAGAGGATTAAACCCTTATCTATCCTAGAGGACTGGTGTAATTTTCCAAAGCCCTTCGTAATATTTCTTAAATTAGATATCCTTTGTGGCTAACATTTATGTTATAATAGAAGTATTGATTACGATAATCCATTTCATAAATCATAACAGTTATCATCAAAGACATACTCATAGATAATATTGTTTTCCCTATAAATTGTATAAAAACAAATTGAGATTCTAATGGTAATACACAAGCAAATGTGAGTAGTCAGAAAATATTAAATAAGAATATAAACAATTGCTTTAGAAATAGCCGTCAATATTGGGTTTTTAATATCTGAAATTAATATTTTTTTTGCAGAAACCAACCATGAAATTCTTAATTGTACTCGCTTTCGTCGCGATAGCGTCTGCAGCAACTCTTCCCCAAAAGAGAATCAGTCTAGCTGATGCTGCCTCTCCCATCCAAGTTGGACCCGCTGTCGTCGAACCTGTAGAAGAGATTGGAGTTGGACCTGCCATCATCAACCCTGTCGAAGAAATTTCTGTCGGACCCGCTATCATCGACCCTGTCGAAGAAATCTCAGTTGGACCCGCTATTATTGAGGAAATCGACCCCCTCGCCTTCCAATATCCTAATGCCCAGGTCCTCGTTATCGTTAACAAAGGTGATTCCAACTCACTGACCATCACTCAACCCTAAATATTTAGGCTTATAATGTAAGATTTAATAAGAAATACTTACTTTATTAATTTTACCTATATTTTTGTATGTAACTGACTTGGACTGTTTTTGACCCATTATAAACGCCTTGATTTAATTCAAACTTTGGATAAGCGTCAAAGAACAATAATAAAGTTTGATTATCTTTTAATTCTGAATAAAAAATAGGTATATTTAAATCATTAAAGAGTATTTTTTATTAAAAACCTGAGACATATACATATTAAAAAATCGAAGGAAAGTCAAAACTGTATATTGAATTTTTTTTAAACAATACTTGGGGAGTGATCCACTGTCGATATCGAAGCCAAAATTACAGAAGTAAATTCATGCAGTGCTTTTGGAGTTTATCCCAGACATACATACAAACAAACAAATAAATAGACAAAAATTTTAAAGACTATATTTTTGGCTTCGATATCGATTGTAGTTCACGCACCAAAGCTGGCTTGGCTTGGCTTTCCTACGATTTTATAATACATATATCTTATAGAATATATACAGCCTGACAAAGTTTTTGTTATCTCTACATTTACATTACAAATACACACTTTATATATTATACACATAAAACATTTGTGAACCAAAATATCAATCTCAAACATTTATTTATTCATTAGACTTCTTTTAGAAGCACGTACGACTCGTCATTACAATATATTTTTAACATTTTCCACCGATTCGGAAAGCAGTATCTATGGAGAAGAACCGACAAGGAACTCCATAGCTGTTCATTTGAAATCATGTCAATATTACAATGTGATTACAATTCAATTTTACATAATATGTAACTTATATCTAACTACATAATGTGTATATCAAAGATATATCATAATGTCCTGTGTGTGGTTCTTACGCGATCCTGAAACGATGAATCTTTCAAAATTCAATCGAAGCATTTTATGATTATGAATAATTCAAATTATCGTTCATAATTAAAATATTTATGAATAATTAAAAAAAGAATTAAAATAATCGAGGATGGAATTTATGGAAGAAATCATAAATAAAAATAACCAAAA
>CAJQZN010035244.1:0-21801 GCA_907164685.1 Colias eurytheme | reverse complement strand
AAATTATGAGGCGTGCACTTTTGGATTTTCCAAATTATTTCATGTTTTTTGTCATTCGAAATAATCGCAATTTGTTGTAGAGATAAGCATATAAGAATATTGTATATGTACTAAAATAACACAAGTACCAGGTGAGAACTCGTGTTACCAGAAAAAACAAAATAATTTCAATTATACATAAGTATTATTAGTCCATGGTATTATATTGTTTATTATTGTTAAGTAAAGATATTTGATAATAATGAGGTTGAGATGCGAAATGTTTACGGATCTATTATATGCATAGAACAAAATATTTGTTTAAAAATGTCAGTTGCGTGCCATTTCCCATTGTAATGACAATGTACTTTACCTTATCCTTTCTCTCTACAAGCTGTGTGCGTATCCCTATAATAATAACCCCAGTGTAATACCCAGCAGTGCCTGGCCCTTATGAGTGGCTAAATTCAAAATACACTCGTAAAACACATTTTTCATCGCGCGGTCTCAGCTACCACCCCATTTATAATGAAGCTGTCACCCTACTGCGAGCTACTGTAGCCGTTGCCGGGATCACGTACGCACGGCCTTGTTTACATGTTATTATTTTAGTATTATTCTGTATTCACCTTGTAAACCTTTGTTTATTATTTAATTTTTCGTTAAGAACATATTTTTTATGTAAATTTGTCGCCCTGGCTATTATAGGGTTGAACCGGGATGGTTTATCAATCAGGAACAAATTGTGTAGAATTTATCCTTACAAATGTAAAAAAGGTGAAAATGGATATTATTTTAAATTGGTATTATACCCTGTGGAGTCTACTGTTTTTCTTGGTTTGACACTAGATGAGAAGCTGCAATGGGGGGCCCATGTTACCACCACCGCTGCTAAGCTCAGCTCAGCTGCATATGCAGTTCGAAGAATAAGGCATCTCACCGATGAAGATACGGCTAGATTGTAGGAATAGTGTACTGTGTAGCCGAATTTTTACATTCGGCCAAGAAGAGAAAAGTACAAACAAACATACGAGTAAAAAGGTGAAACTTATTAATACATATATGTATAACAAAGTATAACGTGGTACGTATTACGGCCTAGTTTTTTTAAACTGTAATGATAATAATCAACTGCGATATGGAAACAACTTTATTGCGTAAATAAAAATTATACCATAACATGTATTTGTATAGGTTAAATGAGAAAAAATTTTCGCTTTGCAATATTGCTGATTGATATTATTATTACCTGATCTCACTTCTAGAGCTTCTAAATTAGTCAAAAATTATAACTACATACTTATTATTTTAAAAAACAAAACTCTTTCTCTGTTACATCATTCAGCATATCTCAAAAATAGTTGAATAATGTGTTCTTAGAATGTGTTTTTACTTTATTTGAGGTAGATAACAATTCAAGATATTTGTTTATAAATGCGGCATTAGTTTTGGGATCGCACCCAAAGAGGATATAATCACTACGTGATCGCACCTTTCGCTTTTCAAAAGTTAACATCACATTCGTAGGGGCAAGGTGGCTTTCCTGTTGTTTTGTTAATTTCTAAAATAGATAAATGCCAGCAATTCGTAAGTTAAGCATGATATATCAGTATCGCTTGTAATGGAAAATTTTCAAGGTTTTCTTACTAATATTTAACGAAATTGTGTACGCGGTGGAATGGAAAAGAATATTCGATCAATTTGTATGGCTGTAAATTGTAATATATTAGGTGATATTAGCATTTAAATAATTTTCTTATTATAATTGGAGTTTTTAAAATGTCGTTTTTGTTGAACTTACCTAATAATATCTTAGAGGTTAGGTTGAATAAAATGAGGCAAAATTCATTACTTTGTACCAAATGCATTGGTATTTTGTTATGAAAACTATCAAAGTCCTTTACGGGCTTAATTATTTTATTCCAGAAACAAGTTCTACGAGTATGCATATGTATTATGCATTATTTTCAACATCCCATTAATATACAAAGAAAATCTTCAAAAGTTACAGCGCAACAGTAAAATAAAAAGGTGAACTAGAAATAGTAGTTTGAAAAGCTGTAAAACTCTCTGTAAGTTCCACTTTGGCATATATGAAAAGTAGTAAAGTATCTTCACGAATACATATTCTTTATGTCAATTAGCATGTTTGATTCGAGTATCGATGTTTAAATACTCAATCGATAACAGTGATCTTTCTGGATACAATTTGTCATATTTATAAAAGAACTCAAATTAGGTTAACCTCTAACAAATAAATAAATAAAGATATTACAATATACTAGCTTTCCGCCCGCGGCTTCGCCCGCGTTTTTAACGAAAAACCCGCACAGGTCCACCGTCCACTTCCCGTGGGATTTCCGGGATAAAATCTATCCTATGTGTTATATGCGTGCTAAATTTCATTGCAATCGGTTCAGTAGTATTTGCCTGAAAGAGTATAAAACCTACATACACACACATTACACATACATCCATCCTCACAAACTTTCGCATTTAAAATATTAGTAGGATAGGATAGGATTAAAAAAGTGGTTTAGAGGTGAAAAAGAAACTGACAGACAGTCGGACAGACAGAAGCTGTGGGCATCAACTAGTAAAGAATAAATAAACAACTAAAATACGACCTCATCTTACAATTAATAGAAATGCATCGAACCATGATGTGTTAATTGAAATGTTTTCGTCGCTCTATGCTTATTGCTTTAGCGTATATTTTTTATGGAATTTTTTTAACCAGTATTTGAGCACTCATAACTTGTTTACGTAAAGTAGAAGTCGTCCAGTTGTCTAAATTCGACCTTAATAATATCTAACTATACTCTGTCCATTATATTATTTGCTTTTTGACAGCTTCACGCCTATGTAGGATTGTATTGTCTATGTTAAAATGTCATACAAATAATTATCGTACTTCATGGACAGGTCCCGCCCACTTAGTGATGCCTACACAGAATTATTCAATGATGGGTCGATAGATTAAAATAATCGATAGATATACTCTGTAAAATATATCCGATACAGAAAAACTCTTCTATTATGTTATATAATTTAAACGTAAAGACAACCAAATTGTAAGATAGAAACCAATAAATAATAAAATATTAGTTTAGTTTAGTTTTAACATACAATGCATAGATATGTGGTCTTATTATTACATATCTTATTAGTACGTTTACGTTGTAATTATTATTTACGTACCTGATTCGATTTTTGATATTTTGAATTTATAATTGAAATGGCATCACAATCGATAATCTTGTGAACATCACTTCTGGTATCACCCGTCGAGCTGTCAAAAAGCAATTCTTATAGTGGACAGACTATAAGTAGCTAGAAACATGAAATCAATATCAAATCATAGACATTGTTCACTACTGTATGTATACTGTTTAATTTAGATGGACAGAAATGAAAATAAATCGTTAAATTTATATTTTTCATAGAATATCCACCATGAAAAAAATAAGTTTGAGAGGATAAGTTTAGTCACGTGGTTTTATCAAAATGAAAAATCTGAACATTTTTTTAATACAGGTTGTCGCCAACGTCCATACCACGTTGAATACACCGGTTCTCGTCCGATCACCGAAGTTAAGCAACGTCGGGCGCGGTCAGTACTTGGATGGGTGACCGCCTGGGAACACCGCGTGATGTTGGCTTTTTGTTGTAAAAAAAATTGTAATGGGAGAGAAGAAAGTGAAGTTAATTTTATGTTATCACAATCTATACTAATAATACATATTATTAAGCTGAAGCACACCCCGGACACTCCTTACAAAATTATCGTTTTGACAGTCAGGTAAGTGAGGTAAGTGTTTAATTTTGGCGGGAGGCGTAGAGTGTCCGTACTCCGTTCTGTAGCGTTTAGCTACTATATGTATTCTGTGGCTGAAGAGTTTGTTTGTTTGAACGCGCTAATCTCAGGAACTACTGGTCCGATTTGAAAAATTATTTCGCTGTTAGATAGCTCATTCATCGAGGCTATAGGCTATAATATATCATCACGCTAAGACAGGAACAGGAGCGGAGCTACGCGGGTGAAACCGCGGAGCGCAGCTAGTTTTTAATAAAGTGTGTAAGTATTCGGTCTAACATTGAATTAAATCTGTGAATTAAATAATACATAGGTATTTTCAAAATATTTATACTGTATAATATAATTATTTATATAGTGACATCGACCTACAATATTTTAAAGTAGATTGTAGTTCTGCCTACTTCTACAATAGAATATAATAATATTGTTTTATATTAAGTAGGATACACCTGTAACTACTGTTCTCAATTATTTAATAACAATTTAATAAAGACATATTGAAAAACAAAATTTATAAATTCTACGTAATTGCAAGTAAATCAATACATATAATAAAATTCTAGAAAAGTGGTGTCTGTACAATGAAAATATGTAAAAAAAAATTAGCAGGGGCTATTACTAAATCGATCCCAAACCCAAAACTGTTGTTAAAAAAATTTTTGTCTGTTTGTCTGTTTGTCGGTTTGTCTGTTTGTCTGTATGTTTGAACACGCTAATCTCAGAAACGGCTTATCCGATTTAGATGCGGTTTTCACTAATATATTGTGGTAAGCTTCATTTAACATTTAGTGTTTATTTCATGTCAATCGGTTCATAAATAAAAAAGTTATGACCATTTAAGTAATCACGGCGAACATTTGCTAAGGCATTCTAATACATGAATTACTTTATTACGTAAATTATATGCTAAAGTTATTCCTTGACATGTCCAGATGATCATATCGAAAGTCCCCAAGCGTGGGGGGGGGGGGTGGTTATGCTGAGGGGATAGTAGGGGGTGTCAAAGGACCTTTATTTAGATTTTTGCTCATAAGTCTAAAACCTGCACAAATATGTAGCATTATGGTTACTTCTAGGTAAATTTTCTATATAAAAGGTCTTTGAAATTATGTCGTAGGTATTATTTTTAACCCCCGACGCAAAAAGAGGGGTGTTATGTCCGCTATGTGTGTATTGCGTGTCTGTCTGTGCCACCGTAGCTCGCTAACGGGTAATACCAATTAGATGCGTTTTTTTGTTACATTAGTTGTTTATTATATTATATAGGGGTAAGTGGGAATGAAAAAAACGAATGTTAGTTGTTAATGTAGGTTGTTAATGTAGGTTATACCCAAGTGATATATCAAATGAAAATAGACGACATGTCAGAAACAATTAGTCAAATTTTATCAAAATCGGTTCATCCATTTATTTGATATAGGGGTAAATTTGATATAGGGGTAAAAGTGGGAATAAATAAATGAATTTTATCAAATATACTCAAGTGACGTATCTAATGAAAGACATGACGTGTAAAGTACAATAAGACATATTTTATCAAAATTGGTTCATCCATTTATTGGATATAGGTATAAAAGTGGGAATAAAAGTTGTCAAATAATATACCCAAGTGGCATATCAAATGAAAGGGCATGACCTGACGTGAGAAGTATGATGAGGCATATTTAATCAAAATCGGTTCATCCATTTATTGATTTATAGCGGTAAAAGTGGGAATGAATAATCGAATGTGGTCAAATAATATAATCAAGCGGCATATCAAATGACGTGTGAATTACAATTAGTCATGTTTTATCAAAATTGGTTAATCTGTTTATTACATATAGGGCACCTTAGGGGTGATAGTGGGGATAAATAATCCAAATGGAGTACCAAACGAAAGGATATGACATGTACATAATATATAGGTATGATTAGACAATAGACATGGTTTAGATCAAAATCGGTTCTGCCATTTACTAGGGGTGAAAGGGAAAAGTTGAACGTCTGTGAAAGTAGAAGGAATATGGGAGCGGGAGAATAACCACATCCTGGAAATTTTGAACTCTTCTGTACCTAAGTTTTATACCTAGCTCAGTTTAGTAATAAATTTTACTAACAGTTCTTTTGTGTTATTATTTATTTTATTTCTTAACTTTATAATAATGTGTAAGTACTTATAATTTAGTTGTATATGATAGTACGTGTTTCAAGACGTGTTTACTCAATAATTGTGTGTTAAGTAGTAACTACTATGCAGTCACTATTCCACGCGGACGAAGTCGCGGGCACAGCTAGTGTTAAATAAAATTAATATATCTAGAATCATCGAAATCCTAGGTCAATATGCAATTTATCGTTTCTTCTCAATAGATGAGTCCCCATGCACAGAGCAAGCAGTCTCCCGAAGCAATTGCTGCGCGAAGCATCTTAGACCTTAGTCAATAGTCAGTCTGGACTCAAGACCTGTGCTTGGAAGAGAAAATGTTATGTGATGCTGTCATTTTCCTTGACAATCTGATTATTGGACACGTCGATTATTTTCTCAAACTACTCATTTTTTAGTCCGCCACTTGAACAAGTCCTGGTAACAACAGAGACGGATTTATTGATTTTCTTTCTAGTCACACTTTTGCGTGTCACGTAGGTATCATATTGGATTGATTGGTAAATGATAATGGCATGCAAATTTTACCAATATTACCAATATTTTTCACACAACCGTTTAAGGCATTACATTGAATGTCAAATATATTACTAGCAAGAATCATCGAAGCGATAATTTTACACAAATTACATTCTCAGACGTTTTGGCATCTTATTTTTGAATCAAAGTTACACACCTATAAATTCCTTTTAATTAATGATGTTTATCACATCTCGTATACTTTTATTTAAGCTTTTATCTGGCTTCAGACTTATTTTAAAGTTAATTTTGTAAGTTTATTTTTAAGTCGGAACTATATTGGTACAGTGGTCTACCGTGGACCGTAATAGGTATCCCGACTGAACAACTTGAAGTTGATGTGTTACTACATAAAATAGTGAGATGTATAGTCATAGTATAGTTTAAACTTTAACCGCCACAAATGAAAGCTTTTAAACTACCATAAAATCTCCAGCACCCTAGAGCCAACATTCGTACACGTTGTTTCAAAAATGGCCAACTCTTCACGAATTTTACACCTGTTACACACCTGTACATACACACAAATAAAATGTAAATTAATAAATATGTTCATTCATTGTTTGTTCATAACACCCACATGACTCATTTCGTGTCGCGGCACGGAATTGTAAATTGTAATCAAGTAACAGTCATTGTCCAATTTGAACACAATAGGAATTTGCATTCATTTTAGAATTCTAAATTTATGCTCCGAAAATTTCATGGTCTTTTGTCCGCTGCTTCATTACAAATTTCAATGAAAAATATAACGAGCCTTTTTAGCCAACTTAATTTTATACTTATTTTATGAAATAAGTAACCCTTTGTAATTAAGTAAACGTATTTATGTACAACAAAATTAAATTTGTATTTCCATATTAAAAATTTGATTATAAGAACAATATCTCATACACAAATCCGAAAAGCAAATCTTGCTGTTTTCATTGGAGGACATGACCTATATTTCAACAACCGCCCATCACCTAATTGTGAGGAAACTTCACCATCATGAAGCATGGAGTTGGATAATACAATCAAAAACACATCGTATTAATTAGGCCACAGAATTAGGAACAGTTATTTTTAGAGTGGAGTATATTGAAAGTAAATGTTTGTTTTTATAGCTACCTATGTCGTGATCTATAACCACAAGCTAAATATTGCTATGAGGTAGATAGAGTAGAGGAGAGACCTGAGTCCTAAGTCAGCTATTAATTTACAAAAATGCTTCTTCTAAGAAAATACTGTTTGTTACAGATTAATTAGGTTTAGAAATGCGACCCTGGCGGATAAAACAAAATATTATCACTAAAATATACAACTCTTACTCACAGCTGTTCACAGATACAACTTTTTTATGTAGAATAATTATTGTCAAAACTTGCACTATATGATACCTATATACATACTTCTTTATAAGGTAAATAAACAGTACTTATCGTGTCATTACTCTGGCAAGGGACACGCTAGTCTAGTTTTTATTGTAGGTCACGTGCAAATATGGCGACGGCCATGTTGGTTAATGCTAATACTGTTCGAGAATCTTCGAATGCTTAATCAAAATTGGTATAATTACAATGATGAACTAGAGACCGGTTATGTATACATATGTAAATCCATGTTACGGTTAGTGTGGTTAAATTTAAATTATTTATTCTCGTCATCGTTCATATTGATTTATCCGGTTATTTATTATACATATAGAGTCGATTCTTCAAAAACAACCATTTACATTTTACATATTATTATTATTATAAATAGATCGCGTGGCACCACACGTGGCACACTAGCTTCAAATAAAAATAATACCTACTCTGTTTGTCCATTATTTTACGTGTTCACGCCCTAAACCTAACCCATAAAATAATGTTTGTTACACAACATAATATGTAATTACTTACTGTCAGTTTTTGTGTGTTGATAGCCACGTCCACAATATATTTATTACTATAATTTATAACATATCTTTAAAATTCTTCATTTCATTTCTAAAACCCAACCAGAATTGACTGAACAAAATCTACCTAAACAGGAAGATGAGTTGAATATTACCTAGGTAATTGCTGTACGTATATTCTTCGTAACTACCAGATTCTGATACATCGTACTTGTAGAGTCCTTAGAACATTTTTTTAGGCGGTCCGTAATAAAAGAACCTGATAATTAGGCATACTATCCCGTCGAAAAAAAAGAAAGTCGAAAAAACTTACCAATGCGGCCGAGCGTTACGGAACCGAGGGTCGACAAGTGAAACCGAGTGGATAACTAGTTTCAATATACATATATTTTATAAAGCCTTGAGGTTCATAATATATTTGTTTCTAGGCACATTAACCGACATAAATATGCATAAATATTGAACGGTGCGGAAACAATCGAGTCTCCAAATATTGAATTAGATGTCCGTGTGTTGTTTGGCGTACGCCATACTTTTCCACTTATCTCTTAATATGTACTTGAATTTCAATCTGTTTTCAATTGGTAAATAATGGTGATTGAATATTTTTTACACACGATAATCAAATGTTAACTGTCTAGCAAATTTAATCACAAACGTAATAATATTTCATAGGTTTTAAACAAGAACGATGACTAATATCTTTATTAATTGTAAAGACTGATAATTAATATCAAATCTTAATTAATAACTAATTAGTTTGCAATCAATTAGAATTTAATCGGTCATCAAAACTTTTCATTCGTCGCTTTTCAAGACTCAAGTCAAATGATGAAGTAAACCTAAATTTATAGAGCGTGATTATTTTAAACCTCTTTAAACACGTTCCTTTTGATTGTAGGCATCTAAATAATGCGCACTTACACGTTTTGCAGAAATAAATCCGTAATGTTTTCGCAGTATTGCTTGGCAAGAGGTTAGTTGGCCTTACCATCGAGGCACACATGTATAACTAGCGCATTTTTTTCAATACTCGCTGAACGATGAAGGTCGGAGTTATATCGATTCTTAAGAAATTGAGGTGAAACATTTGAAGAATCCAGAAGTTTCTGTGTTTTATGTTCTTGCAAAATGCGGTAAACTGTTACTGTTTGGAAAATTGTTTCATGTTTATTTAATTTACAATTTATACTTTATAGTATAGACAACGAAATTAATTTTAATTTACTTGGTAAAAAAATGTCAAGAAATAAGACGTTGTATATAATATATATATGTTGTTATAATACATCAGAGATTAATTAACTACTTAATTAAGTCCAAGTACATAATTCTGTTTAATGTTATTTTCTTGCGTATCTTAAAATCCTAAATAAAAAAGCAGTGAGCTAATTATTCAAACTTAAATATATCAACTTATATTGTCAAGAAGTATTTATGACTGTGGGGCTGCAGCAGTGGTTATATTTAAGTTACCACCAGGTAGCGGTGGTAACTTAAATATTCTGGAGAGGACTGCTTCATAGCTTTAATTTTTTAAACGTTTTACTGCAAGTGTAATTTAAATACCGACTTTAAATGAGAACGACTCCGTCTCAGTTTTATTTACACCTTCAAAGACTTCTATGCTATCTACAATGCATTTAAATTCATTGTCGTCATTATTTTGAAATAGGTACGCTATCAATAACCATTAAAATGACAAATTTTCAATAAAGCACTGATAACATCAGCTGTCTCGTTGTCAAGAGAATATATTATTTATCTGGTTATTATTTAATAAATGATTGTTTGTCTACTGCGCAGTTCGGTAGAATATTGGCTGAATGGCTGATAACACTGGCATTCGGGTTAATCGTTGTTAATCCACTCATTTGTTTTATGGCATTTAGTAATTCCAATCAGAATGGTAGATTACAAGCAAATCATTCCATATATTATTATGTACATACATACTAGTGATTGTATAAAATGCAGTTTACGACGACGGACGATGATAAAGCTATAATGTTTCTTATAGAGGACACTTCTTTCAATTAAAAATATGCACTAGCCATTACATACTACTATAAGTAATATTTTTTTTTAATAGAAATAGAAATTATTTACATTTCAAATTATATATAAAACATCAAAGAAATCACATTCGATTTTAGCACTGTAATCGTGAAACGCTTACAGTTCCAGAGTAAACAAAAAGCTTATAAATGTATAAGGACAAATTCGTCCATCTGTAGACTGTAATGACGTACATACATACATACATAATATGACAAACATACACAGTTATATTATACCAGGCGATAACATTGACTTTATTTTAGCAAGTTCATGGCTTTTTTTCGCTGCATTTAAAATCAATAAAGTTTTATAGCTGGATATAAAGATTATTAGCGAAATATAATATTATATTATATTACACATGAAAAAGTTGAAAAACTATATTCAAGGGAACAGCTCTGGCTGTAGCTCGCAAATCGCAATGAATGTAGAGTCGAGTAGAGCCGAAAGTTATAAGTGCGCTCTAAGATCGAGGCTAGTGCAGATAATATTTTGTATTTTATGATTTCTTCTGCATTACTTTCTGCGATTTACCGAAAAAAAATACTGAAAACCTAACCTAAATAAAACAAAACCTTTATTGTGAAATAGGTTATTTTTACCCCTAGTGTTAAAATAACCTATTTCACCACCACCTATCTAGTTGCAAGTTCCCGTCTCCGTACAAATGATTCAACAACGTTGGAAAGAAATTAATTTTCTACACTGTACAGGCTACAGCATGAGTCAAAAGCTAAAAAATGTGAGCATTATCACGCTATATTAAATGTTACTATGACTAACACAGTAACACTGCCTTGATACACATTACACACATAGTTTTGGTTTTATTGATTTTTAAACATTTTTAATAAGTGATGCAATAAAACTGGAATTTCACTTATCTATCATTCCATACATTCGTTCCATGGTTCCATATATATACATATACAATATAACAATTAACGAGGTAGTTTCCATTGTAATTTATGTTGAATCGATTGCTTTCCATGCACATCGTTGCATATTTAATTAAAGGCATATCCAATAAATTATTTTTCATTGCATTAAATTATTTGTAGTTTTAATAATTAATAATAATTTTGTACTCCTTATACATCAACTACACTCCTTTTTTTCATAACATCAGCATACACATCTCATATTTCAGTTACAAGACATTCACATGAAACGGTATGCAAAATTAGATGCTCAGTCAACTTAAACCGAATCGTGTAATTACTCAGTCGAGGTATTGAATAGTCATGTTCGAGTTCGTATGAATCGTCTAGCCGCCCACTTGTTTATATCCCAGCTCGTCTCATGAGTAGAGACAATGACCGTATGATGTCACAGGTGTACCGTGTACGTACGTACGTACATAGGCTTCCTAGATTGTCAGTTTAGTCATTTGATCATTTCCTTGAAACTGAAGTTTGGGTTAATCTTGCATGATGTAGCATAGATAAAATACATAAAGTACCTACCTTGAATTTTTGGTAGAAATAATATAAAAAATGACGCTACCTTGAACCTAAAATTTTACTCTCAACGCGCCTAAAGAAGTATCAATTAAAAAAGAACTTAAATATTTGTTTAAAATTACAATAATTCCAGTAAAGGTTTTTAATTTCTAAATTAATGAAACAATTCAAGTCAACACATTGATTTTTGACAAAATCCTACCAGACAGTCATGTTTACATACTTTCGTTTTGCGTCAGACTCGGTGTCGCCCGCGCCTACGCCGACTCAACATAAATTATGATCATCACACAAAAACAATTAAAATGTCGTGGATTATTTGCTAAAATTTGTTTGCATCGCATTGGAAATCAGGGATGATCACTCTCGAAGACCCAAGGAGATTTATTTATTATTTATTTCGAGTTTGGTCTTCCTACAGTGCGTTCTATCCATTTTCCCAAATCAAAACCAGGGCAAGCTCATCTACGTTGTATTGGCTCAGAGCCTGGGAGTGTCACGCGCCATCGAACTTCGAATTGTTATTGCTTTTTTTTATAAGCAAATCAACGACGTAGAAAGCTATAATTAGGAAACATTTGTTATCTATAATTTTCTATTTTGCCAATCTTTACGCCGATTGTAAAAAAGAGTATTCAGCTATTATTTTACGAGGAATAAGAAGTGCGTTTGTTAATTTAGTTGATGGAAAATAATATGTCATAATAGGTGGTATCGGATCTGTGATAATTCGTTACTCAATTTACTTTCAATCACATCAAATTTTGATGATGCATTTCAATTAATATATCGGAACAATTGGTTTTAATAGGATGCTGGAATTTCAGTGTTCTATGTAAGTATAAATCTAACTAGTTTTAAGTCGTTCGGACACAATTTAACTGGTTAGAAACAAAGTCACGTCAATTTATTTGCTGCAAGGCTATAATCAATTGGTACCTACTGCCACAGCTACTAAACTACTTACGTTAGAGCTAAATATGATTATAATGATTAATTTATATTACCTGAGAAAAAAATCACCTTAAAGTTTAAACTAACTTAACTAATTGGTTAAGATTATATTTTTAAATAAAATTACGCACAGATGATCGAGCTAAACGTAACTCGTAAGTTCAGTTACTGGTACTTACCTGTATATTTCCCTGTTCAAGCAGTTTCTGCAGAACTAAATGGACAATTTGGTTACAGAAAGTGTAGTACCTATTCTTATTAATAGAAGAATATTAAATTTAAGATAATATAAAACCTTAAAACCTTCATCTTGAATCACTCTATCTATTAAAAAAATCGCATCATAATCCGTTGCATAGTTTTAAAGATTTATGCGTACAATACAAAGGGACATAGGGACAGAGAAAGCAACTTTTGTTTTATACTAATATACGATCTATTTTCCATGCCTTCTGTCATTCCGCCTTTCATCTATAAACAATATATCATGTATAAAAAATGTGAATTTCTTTATATGTATATTGGGTATCGTTGTAATGCGCTCTGTAGATAAGTACTGTCTTTTCTCTTGAAGATTTAGAATTTAAAATACACATAACACGACAGGAATCGTGGACATTATGTCTCTTGTGTTATTTCAAATAAATATACATTAGACACACATAATATTGTACTAATCCTATTTTTTCCAAGAAACCAATAGACATCACAGAGCTTTGACCGAAGATTTGCGTCAGAGCATGTTCCGAAATAGACTTAAAACTTTGGCACCGAATATCGCTGCAGGAGATATGGAAAGTTTCTTTTTAGGAATAATTAAAATGTTAATTTTGTGGACAGTTGCTAAGACGTAAATAGGTACATTACTCCTTGATGCATGAACTTCGGAACTATTATAATATGATACGTAATACTTACACGTATTACCTGCGCACAGAAAGTTGGCAACTTCTTTTTCTAAGAAAGTAGTGGTTCCTGCAACTCAATCTGGGTGCTGTTTACTCATCTGCTTCTTGTTAATGCTAATGAAACTTTGTCATTTCTTCGTATCTAATTATTAGGATTTTTGACCATCTTGTTCTTGCCCATGAAAACTGTTAAATTGATCAGGCCCTTGATTACAAGTTATGAAATGGTTAACAAACCTAACCATTAGGTGTGTTAACCATTTTATGGACATGTTCATGAAAGATAAGGTAATTTGTATTTTAAATTCATATATTAAATTAAAAGCATGTAACTAAGATATATTTGATAGTATTTATTTTAATACATTTTTATTCTTCGTTCTTACCAATTCATATAGTTAAGAATACGTATGCGTTTTCATTGTAACTTTTAAATTAAAACCAATGCATATTATCACAGCTACAACAACCCAGAAATCCTTAACATGCATGTATCTAGGACGTACATAGATTACACAATACAGTTCATTGTATCAGGTCCATGACACACAGTCATCGACACATCTCAAATGAACTTACGTTAAAATAGATTTTTCTAACTGGTCTATTACAAAGTCGTTGATCCAGTGGCTTTCTGCCAATCGTTTCTGGAAATTGCAGGAATTTGGTACTTTAACTGCTGATGTTTAAGACATGTGGCAATACTGAGCAATATTGTTCATTGGAAAACTACATTCTTGTAAACACAATTATGATTTTATTCCGGTAATAATCGAGATCATGCTATCATCTATCATGCCGAGATTTCATGCGCTTGATTTTGAGAGCTCAAAAGATTTACAAAACAAATATTGTTTGTAACTTGAATATAAACGGATGGTAATTATCATGAACGATGAGTAGTAAACAGTAAACTATTTGAAATGTATCTTGTACGAATGTTAAACAAATCTCTGAAATGTTTTTTTGCGAGAAACACGATGTATATTTTGTATAAGGCATACAAATATTTATCAAATAGCGTGAAGTGTAAACCTCATGGTAAGGGAAATCCGGATAAATGCAATATAACACTTGGATTATTTGGAAGATACCCAATAGTCTTACTAAATATATTTTTCTTCTTCGAATCCGTGGGTTTTCATAACAAAGTGAACTGTTTGTATTTGCAACAGACACTCGATAGATTGGTATTGAACCAATATCAATATTAATGCACTGCATACAATTTTTTAACGTACCATACCTACAAGACATGCTATGTGCCAAGTGCAAAAATAAATATTACAGTTTGCAAATATTTGACTCCCAATTTAAAATAACTAATTAATAATAATTCATTGGTCTGATGCGTATTTTTTTGCATTAAAGCATTATTCAGTCTACTATTTTAGACTTCTTGCCTTCAGACCATGTCTTCGTATTAAGGCAGACCAAATTCTGATGTTTACCACGAGAATATTGGATGGATTCCACGAGAGTCGACAGACAAACGGTCTGCAAGTATTCAGTAGGATATTGACACTTACAATGTAGGAAGATTTTCAAACCATTTATTATTATATTTTGGTGTAGCATCATCATACATACAGTGGTGGACGTTTAATTAGAAACACGTAACAGGATGAAGTAGTCATCAAATTTATTTACTTTGTGTATTAACGTATTAGTGATTAAGCATTATTTCATATGTAATAGAACACCCGTTAATCTAGTTTTATAATAAATTGCTTATTTTTAATCAAACATTAGCTTGAATTAATAAAATTAAACAACTTTAAGTGAAACCTGATTTCCAAGCATTTTCAGTCTGGACAACAAATTAGAAACAGCATGCTTCGAGTGTTCCAAAGTCAAAACCTGTTGAAATGCCGACAATATTTTTTTCTTCTACAAATATTTGCACCGTTTTTTAAACATTCCGTATAAAAGTTTCTGAAAATTAATTTGCTTTGCAGTATAAATGGGTAAAAGTAACAATTGTGACCCATCAACAAGAAAAATAATTTTAAGTTTACATTTTGACAAAAACTGGAGTTACAGGAAAGAATAAAATCATTTAGAGTGTTTGATAAAAAGATATTCAATGCTACAGTTTATTTAAAAGAGCATGGTACTTCTGATTAAGTGCCTAAAAAAGCTCGACCATGAAAAACCACTGCTCGCGAGCATAAGCAAATAATTATTTTCTCAAAGATGGATCCATTTAAAGGTTCTAATTCTATTAGAAAATATGTTTTTGCAAACGTGTTAAAATCTCATACAATCTAAGGCACGACGTTGTAAAGCCGTTGTTGTCTATAAAGATTATAACAGTCTAAAAACAACCCCATACATGCCCATACTATAATGTTTCCTCCGCCATGCTTAACTGTTTATTTATTATCTAAGGCCTGGTTAACTTAACGACGCGTGTATCCTTTGCCATCAAAATTGATTAAATTAATTTTAGTTTCATCCCAAAATAAAACTTTTTCACTGGCGTACTGTCCACTAGCATTATTTCTAAGTAAATGAAACACGTTGTTCCCTTCCTTGTAAGAAGCTGTACTTTCCTGGCGTCTCTCCAAAAAATTTTGCCTCAAATTACCGCCTGCGAACCGATCTCATCGACACATTGCGAGGTTCATCTTCGGAAAAAACTAATTTTATAATAGAATTTGAACTTTTAAATGGATCCATCTTTGCCAAAAGAATCATTTGCCTATCCTCGCGTGCAGTGGTTTTTCATGATAGAGCTTTTCTAGGCACTTTTTCGGAAGTACCATGCTCTTTTAAATAAACTATAGCATTGAATATATTTTTATCGAACACTCTAAATGATTTGCAATTTTCCTGTAACTCTAGTTTTTGTCAAAATGTAAACTTAAAATTATTTTTCTTGTTGATTGGTCACAAATCATACTTTTAACCATTTATACTGTAAAGCAAATTAATTTTCAGAAACTTTTAGATAGAATGTTTAAAAAAACGGTGAAAATATTTGTAGAAGAAAGAATATTGGCGGCATTTCAACAGGTTTTGACTTTGGATCACGCGAAGCATGCTGTTTCTAATTTGTTGTCCAGCCTGAAAATACTCGGAAATCAGGTTTCACTTAAAGTTGTTTAATTTTATTAATTTAAGCTAATGTTTGATTAAAATTAAGCATTGTCTTATAAAACTAGATAAACGGGTGTTCTATTACATACGAAATAATACTTAATCTTTAATACGTTAATACGTAAATGTTAAATGAATTTGATGACTACTTCATCGTGTTACGAGTTTCTAATTAAACGTCCACCACTGTATATACCACGATGGATGGCAGATAGCAGATTACAGATGGAGAGGCGGTAGTAACAAATAAGAACAACAAATAACAAATTCTTATTGTATATTAGAATAGGTTGTAATATGTTTAAATGTACGTACTTACTTACTATCTAACCGTATACAGAGTACTAATAAAACTTTTCGGTTTTAGTTTTTAGCATCTTTTATAATGTAATGAAAATATACTTTACAGAGTAAAAACACCACATGTAACTTAAACATTGAACAGGAAAAAAATTGAAAAATTGTAATGCTCAGAGTATAAAAATCGGATTCATTTTAACATTGAAATGCGGATGGTGAAAGGGGGTGGAAATTTACGGGAAACGGCGTACGATAATATGAAAACAATCTAATTCCCTGGAGGAAAGTTTCTCAAACAATATTTTTATGATACCACGAGAGGCTCAACACATCCGTACACAAATGGATTTGACGCAAAATTGAAATTGGCTGGGCAAAGATCCAAGCTCATCACTCAAACGAACATTAGAGGGAACGATGTGTATACGGAGACTAAATTACCATTTATTTATTAAACAAAAAGATTTTCCTAAACAGATCACGTCTTCGAATTCTAGAACACTACCACTGAGTCTCAAACATTACCTATTGTCAATCACTTTTTTAATAACACAGTACATTGTACAAGCACACTAATATAAATAGTTACAATGCAAGTACAACAAGTGACAGTTCAGACAGTCTACATAATTCATTCTACTATTCTTGTGGTAATGTAATCGTATTAACGCGGACTGTGGATCTCAGGGTCTGTTATGGAATAGGGATGCTTCTCTTGTAAAGTCTTGGGGCTTGTTAGTGATAGATATCTTATGTTTAAAATGTAGCAGTAAACATCGGATAAGTTTATATTCTTGGACCTGGGTAACTAGGTACATAATCATAATCAGGTCAAGTTCCCTCGGTCATATAGGCATATGATGATATGATACAATCAGGCGATCGTTTTCCATATTTCTTTATTGTTTTTTTTTATTTCTCATTTTCTCACCAATCTTTATCGTTAAAAATTAAATTTTTTTGAAAATTAAAATATTATGGAAATTTGTTCTGTCCTGGATTGATACGATTTCTAACATTTTAATAACAAATCGTAAATAATAAACCAAAACATGCAATTCTTCTTTACATTTTATTTTCCTTCATAAAAAAATTTAAAATGTTTTTGCTATCTCATCGTGCAATATATCTTTGAGGCCTGGCTATATCGAATAAATCAGATAGGTTTTGGCAAGAACACGGTCGTTATTTACAAGATACCGTAAAACAAGCGTGTTTAACCTGAATTTCTGGTCCTTGTGACGTTCAATCTAAAATAGTATACTGTAAACGCCCAGTTAATTTTTACAGATAGATATAATATTTCCCTTACTTCGTTAGCATTCCGGTTTATTAATATGTTCACACGTGTTTCACACGTGAAATAATTCATATTCACCCAGAAATCACATCAAAGTTAAGACGATACACAAAAAAAAATCCACTGCTTGGCGGGCGGAGTCTAAGCTCGCTATCGCGAACGCGGGTGTGCGCGAAGTCATTCTTGCAAACTCGCCGCGCTGCCGCTGGCCGACTCGGGACAAACATGTATGGAGTCGTCATACAGTTATAATATTGTTATACATTTATTTAATTGTTGATTTATTGGTTTTATTTTCTTGCTTAAAAACAAATAATCTTTTTTTTAACAACTTCTTAGACATTATTAATAATTATTATTATTTCGTAATGTTTACTTTATTACAAAATAATACAGGTTATAATAGGTGCGGTCGGAATGATATTTTTTTAAATAAAAAAATTATTTTTAAAAAAACACAAAATATATTGACGCATGTATTTATTTTTTGCACTCTATTATAATAATTGTAATTATTCATTACAAATAATCAAAATAAAATAGCCAGAACAAAGTTAGGCCCTGGTAGGGTAGGTAGGCAGGTACAGCAATGTGAGACGAACACTGGCTTATTTATACCAATAATAATGTATTATAAACATTAAATTAAGTTTACAACAAAAATACATAATATTAGCTAATGTGAAAACGAATCAACCAATCATCCCACAACAATGAAATGTGCACACAAATATTCATCCAAATCGGTTCATGTGATTAGGAGGAGTGACTGCAGCGCCATCTTCCGGGCCCAATTGTGTTTCCAGATCACCCAGGAACTCAATTTAATATACTTACACAAAATTTTTCGAAATGAAAACTCACATTACTATGTAAATATGAATATAAACCTGTTTTAGTACTAAGCAATTTCCCGCACAGGTGTAGTAAGTATAAATGAAATAAATATCAACATCAAATTCTTTATACAACATATTTATCTACCACCTACTAAGAAATGTAATTCTTGAAATTTTTTCGTATTTTTTTAAAATATAATACTACTCCAATGAGCTCCTGTTCCATATTACATCCACCATACTTCCACTAAGTTCACCATGATTTTTTATTTCTTTGCACTTTGTTGCTTTTTGCTAAAAATGGAATCATGCGATAAAAAAAAGTAGAGCGTTGATAACATACATTTTTGACTGAATAAAGGTACTTACGAAGGAGTGGGTTCACATTGTGAACAATCAGTGGGTTTATTTTCCTTCTGGATTCCAGATTTCTGAAAAGATTATCTATGCTCTAAATGAAAAAATCTTACACATTCGTTATGTACTTAAAACAGGGGTACATATCAAACATCGTCTATAATACAATTATCATCAAATTTAAAATAAAACCAACTTACTTCATTAATTTGTTCCAATTGTAAGCATTCTTTTTCCTCCAACCTTTATGTTTCTTCTTCTTATTTTCTTTATTGTCCCCATTTGTCTCATTTTGTCTTATCGTGTTGTCACCCTTTGTTACGATTGCGCGAGCGACACAAGTTCCCCGTGTGACGGCCGTAGCGGGAATGACTCGTGCAGCGATCGGGGTAGGAAGGTACAGGGCGGCTCTCGCTATATTGGCTGGTCGCGCGCTAATTTCAAGTATTTCTTGTTTATTTCAAAACCATCGCATATTTCAAAATTCTAAATCGGTAGACGTATAGGTTGTATATTTTATAGTTAATATCCAAAAAGTCGTAACTTTACGTTTGTTATTTTGAAGATGCCAGAGATTAAAAAAAAATAACAATGACAACTTTGTATTTTTTTTCTATCGAGAAAATATCATGGAATCATGTTTCTAAAACGGTAGACGTATTGTGTTACTATTGAACTTTCTTGTCAAGAATTTTCATCACGACAACTTTAATAATATAAAAATTACGAAGGTTTAAAAAGGGCCGTAAATGTTAGAAAAATTAATTCATCACCTTAAAGAGGTAGCACGCACTAGTCATCAAGTTTGTACAATGTACATATTATCGATCTATGTTTCTTATCCTACTAATCCTATTCGTTACTACACAATTACAATTTGTTGCTCTTTCAGGCATAGATTACAAGGTGTATTTGGCTGAGAATTGGTAAACAGATAAATTATACAAAATCTCTTATAATATTTTCGAATAATAATAGGCCACGAATTACCATTTGCATTGTAAAGAAACTTGGCTTCAAAGGCTCATACATATCTTTATGAAACATAATATACTCTGGCTTTCTCGATACTATATTTTTGGAGTGCCGAATCAAATAAATAGTTCACTCAATAGTTCACTATTAAAACGGAAATTATGCATGTGTTTTACTTGGTATTTAACACCCAAACCCTATTTTGCTTTACAAAACGTTATAATCAAATACAATTTACAATCAAAACAAATAACTTTACCAAGTAGATTAGAGCTGGTTATTTCGTTCATTTGCAAATTATTTCACTTTATAATATTCCGTATTATAAATTATTATAAGAGCAATAATTCTGGGACAATGCCAAGCGCACCTCTGGTTTATGAATAAATCAAGATTCCTTAAGTTGTTGTCTTTAATGTTAATATTAGTCTTATTTTAAATTAACATCTAAATGGAGTAATGTCGCAAAGCAAGTAAACATTTTTCAAATTTATTTAAATTTAAATCTTTATTTATGTTTCATAAAAAAACGGATATTGTTGTAGGGACTTTATATACGTAGGAATTATCTACATACCTACATTTAAAATTTCATGATCTCAGGAAAGCTTATGAATATTAAGAAGTTTCTTCAGTGAACGCACCTCAAGAATCATTCGGATTCTAATAGTAATTTAATTTGGTGATAACCGAAAAAAAAATTTGATTCTTATGAAGGTTTAGGTCTTTTGTTTATACTTAATCCTTTTTTTTGAATCACGGGTGACCCTTCCTAGAACTTGTCATCTAAAAACCGTTCAAAATTGCATAGAATAACGTGATTGTAGAGAGAGGTTCGTTCTGATGTAATGCAAGTGCCCACTTATTCTATAGTACACCGTCTTTGCCACCTACAGTCCTCCCAGGACTGTGTACAGTAGGTGGCATTGCACCCATTTTAGACAAATATTATGAATAGTTTCTTCATTATTACTTGACAGTAATTACACAGTTATTATATGTGGTTATTATTATGCACTACGAGCTTGTGTAAACAGCTCGTTTATTATCATGACAAAAAATGACTTGCACGTTCCACGAAAATATTGGCTTACTATACGGGAAAATAAACATTGCAAAAAATACTTATGGATCGATCTGCGCGAGCGCTAACACGTAGATAAAAATCAAAATAGACTTGGCTAGGCGCCGCGCCGCGT
>CAJQZN010035243.1:0-14802 GCA_907164685.1 Colias eurytheme | reverse complement strand
CAGTAGTACCCACCTCAACGCTTCGCTTATGAGGCGTGCAATATGGTCTAAAAACTTTCTCTTTATATCAATACCTTCCAAACTAATTTGGAACAACGTCTTATTAAAATAGTTATAGAGTTGTAACTTGTAATAGAGAAGGCATTTACCGTATACCATATAATATACCAAAATTATTCAGAAATAACGTCCTGATAATATTGTTATTTAGTACTTACTGTATTTTAGGTAACGCTGAGCTTCTCTACTACAAGCAAGTGCAAAACGAAGAGGAGCGAATAATGGATCTCCGTATTGCCAATTTCCTGAAACAGAAGCAGGAACGCGAAGCCCGTAATAAAGCTGAACAGGAAGCCATTAAGGCAGCTAAACAAAAGGGTATCGACCATATCGCTAAGGCACAAAAGGTAAGGATTTATGAGGACATTGAAACTAATAGTGTTTTTTTAAAAGTTCTTATTAAGTAACAGAAAAAGGAATAAATGTTTTACTTATAAGGTACCTATGTCTAATAGAGGACTAATTATACGAATGCGAAAACATAATTCCAGTGCTGATTTTCCGTATGAAAATTTAATGAAATAACATCCGCAGCACTACAATCCTGACAAAATTTGGGACACTCAAGATTAAATTCTCTCTTCAATTTTCTGTAGCATATCTGCCTTAAATTTATCGCACACAAAGAATTAATTATCTATTAACTAGGTAAGTAATGTACCTAGTACCTAAATGTACCTAGTACCCAAAAGTAATGTACCTACAGGTAAATTAGCTTGGAGAAATTTTTGCGTTTGTAGTAGTGTATGGTCAGCAAATAAAATAAAACAACATTTTATTTTTAGTTTTTATTTTATACAGGGTTACTTGTAAAACACCAGCAACCTCGCAGGACAAGATAGCTAACATCATAAGTAACAACATTTGTTCTACGACTTTTGGCATAACGCAATAAATTATTTTTAAATGATTTTTTAAACTTTTATTGTACTCTCCTTACATTTGTAAGTCTATGTTCTATTAATTATCGGATGGACGACGCGACGCCCCCTTCCCCCTCTCGTTCGCTTTTTGTTTACGTAATTTTTGGGAGGCGTAGAGTTTATAATATTCAGACGGAAAATTAAATGAATATTTATTTTTGTATGAAAATAAAATCTAACAAATTATCAAAAGTCGAAATGTTGTTACTTATGATGTTAGCTATCTTGTCCTGCGAGGTTGCCGGTGTTTTACAAGTAACCCTGTATATATAAGGGATTTTAAATTAAACTATAGGGTCAACCGGGGCAAATGCAACTATGGGGCTATGGCAACTAGTTATCATAACTAATTTATTAGAGTTGTTGTAATATATCGCCACCTATGATTCAATAACTCAACGACTAATAAATCTTACAAGTAATAGATGGTGCCACTACGATGAAAACTATTTGATTGATAGGCCATTGTGTCAAACCGCTATTTTGAAGTTGGTGTGCGTAAAAACAGGTGTCGAGTTTTACAGACAAAAAAATTGTTTAAGAGTGATTTTTTGCAGGTGTTTTTGATTGGACACGATTATCACAAGCCGTTAAGCATATTTCATTTATATTTTTAATGCGTTAGTTGACTCTATTTTGTGTTATTGATGCAGTTACAATTGCCTCATGAAAATTTCACTGTCTGGTTATTGCAACTGTGAGGTTAGTTACAATAGTCCCTTATATTTTTGTATGAAACTAAAAACACTAGTGATGTGACAGTGTCGATATTTTTATAATGTATCCTTCTTGGTAGTCAAAATATACTTTCTTTATGATTAATTATAGAAGAACCATCGATTATTTCTTCGATATTATACCCAGAGACGGGTTCATAAGTAAAATTAAAATTAGATAAAGCGTGGTTAAAGACTATAAGTAACTAAAAACGATAGGTAGGATAGTTCTGTGATTGTTCAAGTAATTTTTAGTTAACGGTTGATTAACTAATAAACGTATTTTGTTTGGTTTACGTTTTTAACAATATTTAACACAAAGAATATTATTTGTTCTGACCAAAAACTAAAATTGACTTAGTAGGTAGTACACTGTAATTTTTTTTTGTTGCGATTTAAAGTGGTAAATCAAAGTAGGTACATGAGATTTTCCTCTAAATAATGCGGCGCCATCTACGATCGCAACGTTATTGTATAGATAACGTTATTGTATATATATATAGAATAATAAAAATATATCGATGAATAAGTTTTTTTGCTTTCCCCACACTAATTCTCTAACAAATAGTTGCATTTGCCCCACATTTAGAAAAATAAGATTTTTCCTGAAAACTCGTCCTTGCTACACGGTAATCCAGTTCAAAATCCTATGAATAACATGAAATCTCATAAATATATTCTATATTCGTTGTTTTATATGAAATAGAAGAAGAGCTATGGCAGTTAGTTGCATTTACCCCCGACTAGGGGTTAATGTAACTTTTTCTACCAATTTTAGGAAATATTCTCACTACCAGTTATTTATAAGACTACTGTATTGCTTGATTGGTTTAAAATAATCTTGAATAAATACAAAAAACAATAAATGGGTCAAATAAATGACCAAATTATATAAAAGGAGATAACTGCAACCGATCAAACTTGAGACTTGTTATTTTTTAGTTGCATTTGCCCCGGTTGACCCTATGTGTTTCTCCTCTGAAAAAGATGAGACTTTATTTGAATATTTGCTCATTTAACATACATATAACTTTTACATTAACAATGTTACTAAAATGAAAAATTTACTAACCTGAAAAAGAAACGACATTTAAAGTTTAATTCTTTAGTTTGAGAAGTCAAAGGCTTGCCTCGACCATGTTTTAACACTGGAGCCATATTGAATTAACAATATAAAGTTACAACACTTACACACAAATTAAACACTAGTTATGGCCCTGCCTTCATACAAAACTGCTGAATACGCCGTTCGCACGGGAATAGAATGTGGATGCGATTTCCCTTAGTTAGCATCCAAGCTTACGTCTTTATAATTATTAAACTGTATAAATTCATTCTTTAACTCCGGTCTGCATCGTGCAGACATGGGTGTAAAAGTCTCATTTTAGCTATTAAATGTAGTTTTTAAGTACATCTGAGTTTTCATTTGGGGCCTCCGGCTGCGGGACATGTAATTCACTTCAACAAATATTATAACAATAATAACAAATAATAACAACAATCAACAAATACAAAATTTATCAATTAAACTACGTACATAATAATTATAATTTTTGAATGAAATGTGCTTTATGTTCTAACGCTACCAAACGACTGCACGTGGCACCTGCGGACAGCGTAAACTGGTTTATTCTGGTTTTGTGCGTGTTTCCACTTTCCACTATCAAGTGACGATTTATTTATTTGTTTTGTTTCGTAATTATTATGGTCAAATATTAATTATGAAACAAATTATTATGGACACGATATTTTATTGTTTCACGGTAGTCGCCTTGTCGTTTGCTCAAGGACGTAAAATTGAATGATATATTTTTTTTTATAAAGTCAAAACCATTTTCTTTCAAATAAAAACTTGTTTTTATTGAAAACAAAAGTGTTGCTAGGAATAAGTATAAAATTAAATAGTAATGTTAGGATATCGAAACATTTTTGTATGGGCCAGAACGATATAGTGGAAACGCGCTCTAAGATCTGAGTAATATACACACCACTACATATGCAAAAATTTCTCCAAGCTAATTTACCTGTAGTACCTACATCAGACAAATGTTCTATTTAACAGGCAGAACAAGAGCTAAAAGAGGAATTGGAGCGGATCCGAAACCTCAAGATACAAGAGGACGTGGAGAGAGAGTGCCGCCGCAAGGAGAGAGATGCTGCTATTAAGAGGAATCGAGAGATGAGGAGATTGCATGAGGGCAGGATTCAACAGGTCTGTTAATGTCCCGTTACATAATAACATAATATGTAGACGTGTGAAGAAAAATAGTTTACCAGCTAAACGTGCTCAAATTGGATTGCCTAAGAAGGAATCAAACTATTTACACTCTGTGTAAGTTTTAGTACAAATAAAAAAGAAATATGCATGACGTACTTACCGTTAAATTCCATTTTACCTTTTTGCAATGATTAAAAAATTCTATCTTGCACCAGTTTTCTATAAAATTATACCTACAGAAAAAGAAAAACATCAATATTGCAACTATTTTAAACAGCTAATCGTTTACCTCTTTTTTTTAACAATAACTACCTATAATCACATTTTTTTACTGTAGATTTCGGACATCCATCGCTTGATCGCCCGGGAAATAGCAAAAGATGAGCAAAGCTTCAACAATGCCGCGCGGCAAAATGAAGAATTCATTAGGAAAGAGAAAGAGGTATGGCTGTTTAGCTTTGTGCGATAAGGATGGATATAAGTAGTTGGTTGGTTTGGTCGAACGCGCTAATTTCAGAAGTTATTGGCGCGAATTTAGAAAATATTTTAAATTTGTGTTGGCTTTAAAAAAAAGTTCATTGTTCGATATGCAAAAACAATTCTTTCGACGACTTTAATAAATTTTACTAAAGGAGTTATTTTTCAGTTAGAGGACAAACGCAAAGCTCGAATTGAACAACACAGACAAGAGATTATGAAACAAATAAATGACAAAGAACGTGCCAGGTAATTGTATTATACCCTCATAAGCCATATAACCGTTAATACGCCAAAACTTAAATTTCACCAAAATCGATATAGCGATTTTGGTGAAAAATTTAAGATATATAAATTGAGTAATCTATATTATGCTTCGGAAAGAAAAAGTTACAGGTATTGGAAGCAAAATTTGTACCTATTAACTGTAAATTTTTCAAATAAATAAATAATATACATTTACAGGGCTGATCTTCGCGAGAAAGTGCACAACGAAGGCGTAGCACTGCGCATGGAGCAAGAACAGCAGGACAAGTATGAGAGAAAGGTCATCAAGCATAAGGTAAGTAATTATTATTTTACTAGGCAAAATCAGAACGAAATCTATACTAATATTATAAAGCTGAAGAGTTTGTTTGTTTGTTTGAACGCGCTAATCTCGGGAACTACTGGTCCGATTTGAAAAATTCTTTCGGTGTTAGATAGCCCATTTATCGAGGAAGGTTATAGCTACGACCAACAGGGGTGGAACCACGGGGGTGAAACCGCGCGGAGCAGCTAGTATGTAATAATTACGTTACGTTACGTTAACGCTGTTCCTACACAATATTCATTGGTAGGTACGAACTACGAATGTAGATGAAGAGTGTGTTCTTTTCCCTAAGTACAAAATATACTGCTGACATATAGACCGATTTTATGCAGAAACTATAGTCTAATCAGCCCAGTAAAACTATTTCTACAGAAAACTTTAACCTTTGTCTAGTTTTGCGATTTAGCATCACTCTAGGCGTCTATCCTTATGTGATGAAAGTCTCATCAATAAAATTGCTATTCAATTTCAAACGAAGCAGCTGGTCAAAGCTTGTATTATATTTTTTAAGCTATTGCATAGCTTCTATCGCGGGCCTTGAGCGCGGGGACCGAATCGAGAAATTCCGTAACGAAAAAAACCTCACGCTCCCCACTCCGACAGGCTCGGAGGTGTGGCTTGAAGGCATGCTATGCAATAGCTTTACCGCGGCAGTCCCCGAGTGCCACACGTCTTTTTTTTTTTTCAATTTTAAAATAATCTATTTCAGGTGGCCGAAATGAGACAACAGAAGGTGTCGGAGAAATACGTAAAGGAAGTTGAACAGACCCTCGGAAAATATGGCTACCATTAGTTTGCAGAAATCTCTAGATAGAATCTCATTTTTGGAATTATGCAACAAAAATATGTGTGTGATTGATTTTCGATATTGTTGTTTCATTTATTTTTAAATCCCTAACTGATCACAAAGTCCTAGTAGTAGTACCTCGAAAAATGGTTTTATACTTTTCCAATTATTTAAAACTAGCGGTCCGCCCCGGCTTCGCCCGTGGTACATACTTACGTTTTCTCTACATAAGAACCATCCTCGTACTTCAAGGAATATAATAAAAAAAGAATTATCGAGATCGTGATTAGTGATGCCGCGGCCGTGACAACGCGAAACGGGTTTCATTTTTATATATATATGTGGAAGGAAACTTAAAAATATTATATGTATTTCAATGAATAACTTTCAAATTGGATGCAAAAAAAAACAAAAAAAAACCTTCATTTATTATAGTCGACACTCGAGTCTCGACGCCATACAGATTCTACTAAAGTTATATAAATGTTTTTTTTGAAGAATGCATCTTGCGCACGCACTAGGGTTGCCAACCGTACTATAATATATAGTATTGTACTATATTTCGGGTCTGCGTACTATATACTGTTGAAAACATATATAGTACGCAAAAATACTATATTTTCAACACCGACAAATGTTACAAACAAATCTTTTATTAAAAAAAATATGGCTAAGTCATATTGCGCATATACCAGTGGCGAGAAGAAAGAAACAGAAGTAGTGTATCATTAATAAAAAATGAGCTTTTGATTTATATTAATTTAAAAATTGAATGTGACAAAGCTTGATACTTTTATTTTAAAAATAAAAATAATTGCGTTAAAAACAACCGACTTCAAAAACGGAAAAGTACAAAATAAAAAGATTTGATATCATTAATTACTACATAATATTATTTAGATGTGCTTTTTATTAAATAGGTTTGACTAAAATACTAAGTGTTTGGCACTGACTTCAAACCTATTTAATAAAAAGCACATCTAAATAATATTATGTAGTAATTAATGATATCAAATCTTTTTTATTCTGTACTTTTCCGTTTTTGAAGTCGGTTGTTTTTAACGCAGTTATTTTTATTTAATACTTTTTAGTGTATTTTTCAACACGAATCAAACGAGCCCAATCTCGATAAAGTTGAGTTAATGTATTATGTACTAAGTTCCTATGGCCACCTTCCGATTCCATCATCAAATCAGCTCTCTGTCATGATAATTTTTCATCGCTATCCAATTTACATACGTATACAAAATTTCAGCTCAATCGGTTACCGGGAAGTGAGTCAAAGTTACTTGGTACATTTCAATTAAGTCATCTAGTACAGACAAAAATGCTCATAAAATAAAAACTACTGGGCCTATCCGAATAAAATTTTTATGAGACCAATTCGACACCATCCCGCATCGGACAAAAAAAGAATCACGTAAAACGGTTACGAAACCTCGGAGTAATCGGTGTACATACATAAAAAATAAAACCGGCCAAGTGCGAGTCGGGCTCGCGCACAAAGGGTTCCGTAGCAGCAAATATAATAAATTACAGTTAAATCAACCTATCTCAAAAACTATAAGAGATACTTTGATCAAACCAAAAATCGTTGAAAGAGTTAATTAGCATGCATCACCTCTATTTTTTTTAGAATTTTATACCCCGTAGTTATAAAAATAGAGGGGGGGGGACATACTTTTTACGACTTTGAGAGCTGATATCTCAAAAACCGTTCACTTTAAGAAAAATGTTTTTTAGAAAACTTTATATCATTTTAAAAGACCTTTCCATTGATACCCCACACGGGTATGTACATCGAAAAAAAAAATTTCATCCCTCAGTTACATGTATGGGGGGCCCCACCCCCAATTCTTTTTTTTACTATTTAGTGTCATATTTTTGTAGCGGTTCATACAACACATATTCCCATCAAATTTCATCACTGTAGTACTTATAGTTTCCGAGTAAATCGGCTGTGACAGACGGACAGACGGACAGACGGACAGACGGACATGACGAAACTATAAGGGTTCCGTTTTTGCCATTTTGGCTACGGAACCCTAAAAATTATACCGGCCGAATTGATAACCTCCTCCTTTTTTTGAAGTCGGTTAAAAAAGCTGTTACACAGTGCAAGAAGTGCAAAAAAATATAGTTTTTATAAAAATAAATATATATTTGTCTATTTTTTTGTTTTTCCTATAAAATACTATATTTTTTTTAAATGTACTATATTTTTTACACCTTTTTTGGAAAATACTATATTTTGATGATGAAGTGTTGGCAACCCTAGCACGCACACAGCCGCACGACGAACTGAGAGCGGCTGAAGCGACGTTGCCGCGCCGTGGACATTAATTTTTATGACGAATAATCGTTATTTTTTAAATTATCCTTCCTTTTTTGTCTCTATTTTACTTAAGTCTCGCGATAAATTACAATCAAATGTTTTATATTCCTTTTTGGATACTGAAATTTAATTTTATTAATTTAAAATTAAAATTTTAATTCACGCAAGCAGTAACGAAAGAACACATAATTAAAAGAAAAACGGAATTAGGAATCAATACTATTTATTAACTATAATTAAAATTACACAATCCATTAAATATTTACAATACACACACACAAAGAAATTAAAATAAAGTCCATAATAATTTGTACCATGATTGACAAACAAATACACAAACACATATTATAACATACCTAACAAATATAAAATGAAGTAATAGTTTTTATATCTTTACATCTAGTTATATTAAATAATACATAGGGTGGGTCATCATCTTGTATGTATTTTAACAGAAAAAACATATTGCATTGTTTTCCTATCAGGGTGGATTTACACCAAACGAACACAGAGCTACAGCTAGAACAATAGCATTCTTTGGGGATTTTTGAATGTAAACGAAAACTCGTATTCAGCATTTACATCAAAGGAACAAAGAGCTTGAGCTAAAACACAAGAGCACTTTGAAGAGACCGCCCAAGGTCGCGAGCACGTCCGAACACGCAAGAACGCTTAAAGCTTAGAATACATACACAAACTGATGTAGAAGCGGTATATGCTAACAAACTATCAGTTAAAGCCGTTCCGCGTTAGACAGAGATAGAATATACATTAAAAGCACTAGACGAAAAGAGTTAGCAACATAAACAAACTAATTAGCTGACTTCAAACGGAAAATATTTTGTGCGTATGCCTACCTCAGATTTGATATAATACTATAATATTATAATATCAACAACATATATTCTAGGACTTAAAGTTCTTGTTCGCGCGCCCTAGCGCAGTTTACATTGAGCGAGCGAGCATTTTGAGAACAACAAAAGAATGCTCTATGCCTGTTTACACTAAAATTTTGACAGTGGTGGTAGAATGAGCATTCGCTTGTCTCGTGTAAATCAACCGTTAATCTACTGATTTGTTAAATGTATGTTTCATTGATATACATGAGGGGTATATTAGGTAATACATATATATGTGTATCCATGGTATTGTCATTAAAAAAGCTAGTCAAATAAAAAAATAGTTACTTATGTGCTATTTTCAAATACATAATATGTGTGCAAATACTGATCAACCTTTAGGTCAGTTGCATGCAAATTGACAATAGATCAGATAAACGAGAAAAACTGGATTGTTATTTATAATTATAACTAAACAATAACAAAAAAAGAATACACTACACATTTCCATCCATTACGATCACAACTTAATAAAGCAAGTAATATTTATTCAAATTAAATGCATTGAGCTTAATAAGTCATCATAAAAATACTCTGAGCAACATATTCATGGTAAACATATTTAGCAACAAAGTTAAGTCAACATGTTGCGGAGTTGATAAGGCTTGTTGAAAAGTTCACGACAGCTATAAAGACCTGTTCAGATTAGAGCGGTATCCGCTGTGTATCTGCCGCGGGTAACCTGCACGCGATTAAATCTCTTAAATATGATATTATAGAGACTCTAATACCCACGGTGGTAGCGGATACTGCTGTAGTTTGAATAGGCCTTAACGCATAATTCACGCAACACCGTACCAGGGCAGCAAATGGAACAATATTCATCAACATTTTAACGCCTTGCCCGGTACGTGCTCCGTCCATGCGCGGCCGAGTCACGGTCAGGCATGAATCACTTCATACAAAATAATGAAATAATGTTTTACCCGGTCGCGACACAGAGTACCGTGAATCATCCTTAAAACAATTTTTTCTACAACCTTATTGATCAACTATTCATTAACAAATGTTTACCACAAATAAGAGGCTTTATCCATCATAATACCTACATTTAAACATACCCAGTGTCGCTTGTAGCACATCACGTCACCGTTCACTATAATATTATGAATGTGCACTAATCACAAACACTTGTCACTAATCATTATCACTTGATGGCTTTTTCACCTTGCTTAACCACTTTGTCGAGGTTCTCCTTCAAGGTCTTGAGCTGTAGCAGCACATTGTTGTCCATTAGTGAGTATGGAATGTAGGCTTGAGACTGTCGCAGATGCTGTGGTTGAAGCGACAGCACTGTGCCGTCTTTCAACAGGATGTTGCAATTGGCTTTCTCGTCTGGTTTCATTCTGGAATTTTAGTGAAAATTTTAATTTAAATATTTGTTGCTTTCCGGTAAATAGTAAAACAATGTTATGTCGATTCAAAAGTGCTTGTAGAAGAAGTCCGATTTAATAAATAAATGTTTAAGTTGGGAGTTTTTTATTATTATGTATATTAGCTTACGCAAGTCAAATTAGCAGCAACCATTTTCTACTGTAGAAAGCCATTTAATAAAAGGCCTAGGCTATTCATAAAACGGCTGAGTTATCCTGCCTGCCTGCGTCATAAACAATATAATATACATTAAATAACTTACGTGTAACAAGTGGGCACCATAACCGGCGATCCCGACATGGAGACCACCATCTCACCCTGACGCGGCTGACGCAGCACGGTCAGCGGCGTGTGTGGTGTCACCTGTATTGTGAACAATTTGTTAATAAATTATTTATTTATACAAATATGTATTCAGCATTGTAAGTGCAGATTATAGATTGTGCATAGGGAAATTACAAAATCTATTCATTAAAAGGGAAGTTCTCGTTTACGTTCTTATAATTCAAGAACAGCTGAACGAATTTTAATTATGTTTGGTTCGTGGATTAAAAACGTTATTACTCTCACATTTGAAAAAAAAATCGGGCCAACAGTTTTATTACATGAAAAATATAGTTTAGTAAGCAATAAGGAATTTATACAGTTACTGATTAACCACGAGACTTCACTGTTCTTAACCGACTTAACATTAAACGATCCTTCTATTTTTCCCAAATCGTAGCCAATTTTGTATTTTTGACGTGACAACGTCTTATAATTCGATAGAGCCAGCTGCACGCACGAAAAAACATGACTCATGCGGCGTTACCTCGCTCTGAGGCGTTCCATTTAAGGCTTGAAGTGCAAGCGAGAGCGCGGAACGAGCGACAAAGAAGAACAATCGGACGTTGTCACGTTCAACTATCGTCAGTAAACCGACTTTACAGACAAGCAATTTTTTCTACCTACCTTCGGTGTGATAGCGGGATAGTTGACTAGCGCGTTCTTATTGTACGCGGGCGTCCTGTACACCGACTTGGAGCGGCGACGCGCGGCAGTACGCGGCGCCGGCTTTATGGCTGAACGGGCAGATGCGTCCGCGGAGCGCGAGCGGCGACCGGTTGTGCGGGTGGCGGAAGGGGGCGCTGGAGTGATTGATTGGTTGGTTGATTGATTGATTGGGAACCAATCAATCAATCGAGTATAGTTGATTGATTGTTTTGGTGAATTGGTTGTTTAGAAATCAATGTTATATAATTAATGAATTGGTTGGTATAGACTATAGACGGCACGTAACTTGACAACTTTTTGCGTAGTGGGGGAAGTTTTATGCGCATGTAAAAATGTTAATACTTCATGCGCAAACTATTTATTATAGACCACTAAATCAATTGCTAGATGGTAAACTGATAGGTTGGCGGATTTGACTTAACTAAAGCAAGGATACCAATAAAGCTGTTTATAAAATATCATGGGAATGATGAAATGATAAACAAACTATAATACATATTATAGATGGTGAATGATGAATCAACGACTCATTTTGTTAGTTATGATAAATATAAACAGAATAACCAATGTCTACAAAGAAGTATTACGAATTATACTTTGCTGTAGCCAAAGCTAAGACCAAAAACAAAGCTGAAAATAGAACAATCTGCTGAAACATTGATTATTCCATCTATATATTTAAGTTCTTCTTCGATTTACAGTAGCAACTAGATCGCATCAACTAAAAAAGCTCGTTTTTTTGTGACAAACGATCATAAGAATTAGATTTTCGATTTATGACTTATACTGAGTTATTACTAAGTACATATAATGCTTATAATGAGGTTGAACTTATAACTACTTTAAACACTTATCTCTGATTTCTAAAAAAATAAATGTAGTATATAGAATTTTGCTTTAATTTTGTTGAAGCACTATCTAGTTATTACTGTTGATCGACTAAAACAAACAAACAGACAAGCAAGCACACAACACAGAGCAAGTACTCACCCAAGTACGTTTTCTTAGCACCGCGCTCCCCAGAGCACTGAGACGAGTTCTCCGTGAGGTACCCTGATCCCAGAGAGCGTTAGTGGAAATTAATGAGATGCTGTTATATATGTGATTACTTGGAGAATATAGGAAGCGAGATAGTCATGATTTTATGATATTTTTTTTTTAATAATTGAGTTTAGAAAATTATCCAAAATATATCTTTGAGTAATAAATTGATCATGTTTTTTATTAATTTTCATTAAGACTGATGATGAATGATTACGTAAATATTATGTGCAAACCAATCCTCCATAATTTATACAATAATAAACTACAGTCTAATTAACAATAATAAAAAGTCACAATTTCGTGGGCTGATGTGGTGTTCAATAGCAATACTATTAAACACTAGCGGTCCGCCCCGGCTTCGCCCGTGGTACATATTTACGTTTTTCTCTACATAAGAACCATCCTCGTACTTCAAGCAATATAATAAAAGAAGAATTATCGAAATCGGTCCACCCGTTCACGCGTGATGCCGTGACCAAGGAAAACGGGTTTCATTTTTATATGTATAGATTTACTTTTATCTAGAAGAAGAATTTATATGTATGCAATTACGAACTATTAAGATATTTCTACTACTACTTCTACTTCTGAAATACTACATTAGATAGGGAGCAATATGAATACATAATATGTTAATTATACCAAAATCTATAAGCAGATTGTATCTATTCTACTCACTATATCCAACTACAATGATTATTTTTTTATTTTATTGATTAATAAATTTTTACATCAATTATTTAACCCTCAAATCAACATTCAATAGTGCAGAATCTGAAAATATTCTAGATATTACATGTAGCCTTCAATTCTGGTATTATATTCATATTTACCAGATACTTATTACTGATAAATCTGTGTAACATATAAATTTTTCAAGTTTTCAATTCCTAATTGACTGGTTACTTCTGGTGGCAGAATTTAATCATTATTTTCATAATAATTATTATCAATTTTATGTAATAGAACATTTCTTATTAGTAGTAAATTTAAATAACACAAAAGTAATGAGTTCATGAAAGATGATACTGAAAAGTGTACCAAGATGCCCCTTTGCATATGTGTATTTGCAAAAATGATCAAATGATGTGGTCATTAATCAGCCCTTTAGTCATGTTAACATATTTAAATCAACATGTTGAGTTTTAAATTTTAAAGAATAGAAAAACTTTGATTATGCGGTGAGATTCAAACAGAGTCTTCCAACAAATCCGCGTGTTCGAATCCCGCCTTGTGATTGAATTTTTTCTATTCTTTAAAGTTTTATATTTATAAAGCATTTGAATGCCATAAAACACTATATATCAAATTCAATATGTTGAGTTTCTATAATGTTGCTGCAACAATGTGTTGATAAGGCCTATTGAAATATGTGAAACATGAAAACAAGGTTTCATAATGACCTTATGCTTCTATTCATAGTTAAATTTCTTAGATGAAGCCCAAAATTCAGTTATACACCAGTCATAGTTTTTAAAATGAAAATTTTATTTATGAGACAAATAAAAGTAAATTAGGTATGTGCTTAATTTAAGAAATCTAAACTATAAAATGCAGTTCATAACAATACAAAGTGTAAATTATGCTATTTATGTGAAGCTGATTGTGTTATACTAACTGCAAAATTGTTATTTCTCATATTTGTAAGGCCCTTCGCTCATGGAGCTACTCAAAAATGACTGAACTAATCAGTAATTACGATTACAAACCAGTTACAAATTGTATCTCGCATACAACGCTACTCAAGTTATAAGGTTTCAGTCACTTGTCAATGTTTGCTCGTTCATTTTTATCATAAAAAACAAAGAAACTCGGGAAACCAGTAGCGTGGAGACCGGCACGACGCGTCGCGCGTGATTGGTTGCTAACGCGTTACTCACCAGTTAGTAACTAGTCGCGTCGTGTGCGAATCTCCATAGAACATGTATGGGCTGTGACGCTCAGGCAACTCGTTAGTAATTTGAGTTTGTGACTAGTTCTTTTTGAGTAGCTCCATGAGCGAAGGGCCTAAAAGATCATATTGTATTGTTCTTGTTTATGAGATAAATAAAGTTCTTTAAACCGAAACTTACCATCATCATGTGATCCAGATCTGCAGGAGCGTCTTGTGTTGGACTGTCTTGTTGACGGCACTTCTTTGAGTTGCAACTCTGTTTTCTGTAATATTGATTGTGCAATTTTATTGCTATAACTAGCGGCCCGCCCCGGCTTCGCCCGTGGTACATAATATTTACATTTTCTCTACATAAGAACCATCCTCGTACTTCAAGGAATATAATAAAAAAAGAATTGTCGAAATCGGTTCAGCCGTTCTCGAGTTATGCGCTTACCAACACATTTTGCGATTCATTTTTATATATACGAAGATATGTTGAGACAGGCAT
>CAJQZN010035242.1:0-31897 GCA_907164685.1 Colias eurytheme | reverse complement strand
AGCTCGAAATGTCTTTGGGGGAAAGAGACTTATCTTGAAGGCCTGATAAAGGTAACATAAAGTAACTTTATAAATGTGAAAAAATTCACCCGCATTGCGTATATAACACTAATTGATAAACAAGAAAAAAAAATTCAGTTTATCATTTCATTCGCCGGGAAAAAATTGTCAAATAACTTGTTGAAAACGCAATTTTGCTAGACTGCAGCCTTAAGGCGTATCAAAGAAAAGCTTGAGTTAAACTTTAAATAGCCTTTGGCTCTTGTTAAACTTATATACAAAATGTCAATTTATATTAAAAATATAACGTGAACTAATAATTTTAAACTTAACAATAGGTACTTTGTAGAAGAAAATAAAATATAATAAGTCTAGGTTATATTATTACAACTTTCAGTTTAATATTTTGGAAGATGCATTATAAATCATAGAGATAACATACCTATCTCTAGATACTAAAATTTTATTTTATGGAAAGTACGTTAACAACTGAAAAGCACACCTACTTATACATAATATATTGTAGACGATTGATATCTATTATTTTATCATTTATAACAAAATATTTTTCAGATAAATTACAGTTTTTGCTGAAAAGCTACGTTACATTTTTAAACATACAGCGTAAAGCGTGTCAAGTTATAAATCTGTATAATTTAATCATTTTCATATAAATTCGTTGCGAAATCCTTTTTGTGCTCGTCAAACGAATTTCCATATAGATGAAAGAGCTTGTGCCTAAAAGGCCTAAGGTGAAGAGTAGGCCAAAGTCAACAGTACTATGGCCTATAGGGCACCTAATACGCTTAGTTTACTACGTAATTATAAATAATCTAGTAACTATTGGAACCTAAATTAAAAATAATTGTGACCTTGCTATTAAAACCTATATCTAGGTATACAAGAAAAATGAATCTACAAATGTCTCGAGAACCCCTCGACCGTAGTATTGTATACGTAGTATATTATTATTAGTCTGTGGTAGTATATTATTATTTGTCTGTGCCTCGACCTATTCCGTTACTTTTTTAACATTTTTGTAATGCCATAAAGGAGTTTCTTATGGAGAGATAACACGAAAAAGGGGTTATAGGGCAGAACAACATTTTCCGGGGCATCTAGTTATTAAAACTTAATGCTGACTTTACTTGACAAATACTCATTAAATTAAAATAATTAATAAAATGTAACATAGGTATTAATATTTACTAGTTTTGTTTTGACAGGAATAAGTAGGAATGATTATATCATATACACATATTTTTAATTTTATATAAAAAACAACAAAATTATGATAGCTATTATTCTAATATCCGTTTGGCTAAAATTATCTTACTATCTGTTATATTGGATTTATATTGTTTAACCGATCAATCCTCCGATATTCGTTCGTTATATCATGGAAAAAATTCCATTCCAAATATCATATTTACAGAAGTAGTTCAAGCAATTTCCACACAAGCCGGTGAAGTTTGAGGATTTAATTGAAAAATAATACTTTCCCGCTTAACGGACGGAGGCGGAATTGCCGCCATAGTTTGCGATTGTTTAGTTTTCATAAAACGAGTTGCGTTCGTTGTTACGTGTGCAATTCAGTTGCTGTTTCGAATTTGTAGGTGGGCTGTTTGAGCGTCTTTTTGTGCAGGTTCTAATAATATTTCAACCTTCTAATCACTGTGATATTAACTAATGGTCTAAGACCCGGTCTTAAATAAATATAATATCCTATCCCATCTGATTTTGACGAAACAATTTTTAATAGGCTATTACGAATTTATGAAACAACCTCTGTCATATTATATTATATGCCTGCTGCATTTATTTTTCATGATTTATTTTTGGCTGCATCATCTTTTTATACGATAGTAAACATGTAGAATTCGACGCCTATAAAAAAATATTTTACTGGATTAATACCGGATTTTAGACTAATGATGACAGCTTATAGCTACTTATTTTTTTTTAATGATTGTATTGATTAATGATGAATGTTATAAATAACCATTCTTGTATTATAAACGCTGGCTGTGCCTGCTATATGGAAACATATTAATTAATTATTATATTATAGGCTTCTCTTAATCGTGAAATGAGAATGAAAATAGTTGTTTATTTAATTTATAATTATTAATATTAATGTAACTCATAATTGAGTACTGTCCGTAGGTATTTATTTAGCAAGCCTTGTATATTCCAAAAATGCCACTTTTATATGTACGAAACAATGGAAGTTTGGATCGTGACGCGAAATTAGTATTATTTCAAAGTTATAAAAAACATAAACAAATAGCAAATCCTACTTCTTATCTTCTCTTATATATAAAAATGAATCGCAAAATGTGTTGGTAAGCGCATAACTCGAGAACGGCTGAACCGATTTCCATAATTCTTTTTTTATTATATTCCTTGAAGTACGAGGATGGTTTTTATGTAGAGAAAACGTAAACATGTACCACGGGCGAAGCCGGGGCGGACCGCTAGTTTATAATATAAATACGAAAATTTGTTTGAACTAAGATACTTTGTTATTTCAAGAAAAACATCTGCCAGCTTTCGCTAAGATTAAATACATCTTAGATATAGCTAAGATACTTTTTCCAAGTTCCAAGCATCAGATTACAAGGAAACTTAGGTAATAATAATTGTAATTAAATTCTCAACAAATCATACGCTTCGCTTACAACATATTAAAAACTCAATATTACACGAGGACCTCACTTCAGAGTTACGAATGCTCAAAGCGTATGTTCCAACTTGTTAGTTTTCTCTAGATATGAGCACTATGTATTTAATCTGCTTTGACGTTAAATTTTTACTTATTTGACCCTCTTTGACCTAGTTATCTACCTCCTGGGATACTTTAATCTAATATAGATTAAAAATTAAATAAACCGTACAAGAAATGCTTCTCATACTTAAAATATATTAGTTTTTCCATGCGATCTGTAATATAGAAATTCTTTTATAGAGGTGTAAATTTTTGTACCTACCATTGAGATAATATTACTTACGTATGGAGGAGACACAACGAACAAAATCTGTGTGCCATTTTTTTGCTCTAAGTTTTAAAAATTATTATCTAGTTAGGTACTTACCGATGAAAGTTATTCCTTTGCACTTTTCCGTATTATTTGTATTATTTGTGCAATATCGTAACACACACGAAGGCATATTTGATGCGTTTGACTTTAAAACCATTAAAAAAAACCGAACATAAGTGATGTAGGCGGTGTCGTCTCCATATTAATATTATATCAATGGTACCTACATATTTAATTTTACGTACCTACTTAATTATATTATTAGATATCGTAATAAAAATCTGTCTTACACCTATATAAATGTTTTATTTCTAAGGGCATAACAATTTTATGAAAGAAAAAAGTGTGTATCAAAAGAACTATAGTAAGAAGGGAAAAATATACCTCATTGCTTTTCGTAATCGTACTGAAAGAAATAGTAAATGTGATGATTTCGGATTATATTGAGAAAAAATAACTTGATGTTGTCTCTGGTGATTTAAGAAACAACTTTTTTCTGTCTACCCGCAAAGAAAATTAGATCGAACTTTGAAATGCTTTGTTGAAAAAGTAAAAAATGTATTTAAAATCAGTATTGTACTTAAAAAACTTTCAGATAAAATAAAACACATTTTCTTTAAGCTTACTAACCATATACGAGCAAAATAAGATTTTTAATTTGATTTGAATAGAATAATTTATAGATAGAAACAAATATACAATATTTTATATTATGTAAATAAAATAAATAGTTATGAGAAATAGCTAATGGGATTCCCATGTTTCATCTTTACATTTAATAGCCTGAAGTTATGAATGAATAGACTTTATAATGACGTACCTAGAGTTTTGATACATCATACGTAATTCTTAAATGAAGTTGAAATAAAGATTTTTTTAACTCTTTACGACAAAGATAACATATCTGTTATTTTTATTATGTTAAATTAAATTGTAATATTACGTGATTTTAAAAGAGCAACTATTCAGTTTCATGCCGGTACTTCTCCATAGATACTGCTATCCGAATCGGTGGTAAATTTAAAAAATATGACTATTCATAAGTGCTTCTAGAAGAAGTCTAATTGAATAAATAAATGTTTGAGTTTGAATTTACTTGTGACAGCCATGAATAAAAAAATCTTTATGTTATTCTATAATCTATTTGCAAACAAAACTTCAGCAGCTTTAGCGAGAAACAGCAATAAACAGCTTGAAATTCACAAACTTTAGGATTTGTTCTATTTGCGAGATAAATATGTTGCATTATTGAAAACTCACTAAGTAGAGTTAAAACTTTTCAACAACTTTGTACACTGGGTTCCTAACTTTATTCATGGATTAAATATTTAAGCCGTGATAATCCATATTTACGTACATTGAATAAGAAGTTTATTATTAGAAAAATCTAAACAAAGAACATACTCATAGAAACATATATGTAATTTTTACATTTTATAAAATAGCTTTTTGAATGTATTCATACAAAAATACCTCGTATATCAAAAACCTTCGATGCGTTTATAAGTTCTGATGGATTCAAAACATCAAGAGTTAGACAAGGACATCTTGGTAACTATAATGAACCCAAAAACATTGAATAAATAAAATAATACACTTTTCTGTCACTAGTGGCATAAACAAACTTTTATACTTACTCTTGCTTACTAGGTACACAAATACATTATGTGAATGTTCTGACTAGTAAATATATGTCGTCTATAACAATCTATAACCTCTCTACACGATATAAATACCAGGTTAAAATGCTAAAGCTTTTTTTATTTCAGGAAAGCGAGTGTTGTATTTTATGAATAGTTGTGGTTATGCTTTTAAGAGCGTTTACCTCAACGCAGTCAGTTTTAAACTGAACGAACTGTTTTGTTCAGAAATTTCGGCTTTAATTCAAAACTATTGTATTATTTTGATACATTATCAACATAGCGTATCTACTTAAAGTTTGGAATATCTGAAGCTCTCTTTGAGTTTTATACTACTGTTTTCTGTACTGCATATTTTCTGTATGTAAATAGGCATAAAATATTATGTTATGTTACGTTAAATTCGTTAGAAAAAACTGCGACAGAGTTATTTTCGCATTTATAATATTATTAGAAGTGCACGATTTTAAATTAATTAGAAATAGTATGTTTAATTAACGTTATTCATAACTTCAATTTTATAATCTGCATTAAAATTATAAGCAAATGAAGCAATATCTCACAAAGTACGTGCTTAGGTAGAATAAATAAGAATTAATAATACCTATTATATAAGATATATTCGTTAGTCATCGTAAATAAATTGTAGGACAGAGCCGAGCGGAATAAATTACTCGGAGGGGTTTAATCTAACCCGCTTTTAACACTTCTTTTAAAAAGAGCAAGTGTTTGGAATACTAATAAATGTTAAAATAAAATATATCCACATATATTTTTCTATCCTCACGAAAAAGGGTTGAAATACTCTGTTTTATTCAGTAGATACAATTCGTTAGGTGTCTGGCTCATTAGCTATAAAATTCAGCTTTACGAATCGGTGGTAAATGTTAAAAATATGTGACGATTCAAAAGTGCTTCTAGAAGAAGTCTAATTGAATAAATATTAAATAAACGAGTTCGAGTTTCAAATAAGAATCATATAACGAAGTAACAGTGACGAATTGTACATTTGTACAATGCCTTCTTTGAAAACATTTTATTCTTTTGATCAAAATATATAAATGTGTAATTTACAATAATCTAGCAAATAAGTAGAACATAAAGTTCACGAAGTTGCTTTCCAATTTTTTATCCATCAAAGGACAAATATAATTTAATAAACTCTCACAGCCTTTGATGTGACAAAACTTGGAGATTTTATTCAAAGGCTGTTATAGAAAGGTTAATAAATTATTGCTTTTATTTTTAACCAGTTTCATTTAATGCGATATTTGCCGCTCTGTTTGTCGTTTCGAATGTTTGTAAAAATTCAATTTACATTTACTTACTGAATTTTTACAAGCTCTTCAGTACGTTTGTTCATTTGCTGGGAAATTTGAGAATTTTGATATTATATTTAAATTAAAATATCGAGTTGTAAATGTGAATATTAATACTTCAAGAAGCTCGTTTTCTTATTATATTTGTGCTGAATTCATGATGTTAATTCTACTCTTGTTACACGTTATGGCACACTTATTATTTTAATTGTATAGTATATTATTTTATACTATACAAACAAAATAATTCTAATATCAAACGATCTATGCAAAATATAAAAATTTATTAAACTTGCATAAAATATTATGGTCCTTATATTTGCAAATAATTTTTCCAAAGTAAGAGTTTATTTCGCTTTTCAAATATAACTCGAGGCTTTATAGAGCTTTACGGAGTCAAGTTTTCACAGCGGATATCGATAATGACGTCATCATTGGTGACTTACGGTTATGGTATGTATTATTAATGTGAAGGTAGAAAGGTGTATACTTTGTTACAGTTTTAAAGTGAAACTTTTATTACATCGTCTCAAACTTTTTGGTCTGTGTAGCGCATGTCGCGTGTATCGCGGCTGCCGAGTAGGTATACCTACTCGGCAGCCGACCGACATGCGCTACACAAAGCAGTGTTCGGAACCGTTCGAACAGTTTCACTTTTACCGTGGTTTCATAAAACCACACAACATATTTTTTAAATTATATTTTTGAAAAATTATATTCTTAGTAACGTTTGTTGCATCTAGATTTTAATAAAAAATTAACTATGAATCGTCTCTCACAAGTATTAGGATATGTTAGAAGTAGAGTCTGATTCTTAAGAAATAATAATGCGATAAGGACATGTTTCTTCTACTTAAAAAGTTAACTTTTTTTAGTATTTACCAATAATACACTTCTGCTACCCAAATATAAGAACTACTGGAAATAATGAAATTTTTTGTTCACAGGGCATCATACGTGTCTGTACTAACTATAGTAGCGTTCACGCTCGAGCGCTACCTGGCTATCTGCCACCCGCTACACATCTACGCCGTAGCGGGCTTGCGGCGAGCGCTACGGATCGTGTTGGCTCTGTGGGCGCTCTCTTTGCTCGCAGCTTCACCCTTCGCACACTACACTACCGTTAACTACCATGATTATCCGCCAGGTAAATGTAAACATAGTTTAAATGGTTGTTTTAACTTGCTATTAAATTTTGGTTCGCGTAATAGCTTTCCAAGGTTATAAGAGGTGAAAGTTCAACCCTCATGCCACATACGGTAAATAAATTGAATACCCAAATAGCTTTCGGCTTCCGCACGTTTTACTAGTTTTGTTATTAAACGCAACTTCACCACAACAGCCGCTCGCTTTAAATATAATTTTGCTGACATCTATACCACATCAATAAATTCTATATTGGATTTTAAAGTGATTACTTTGCTACAATGAAATAATAAACAGTATCAGTATTTTCAATATGAAAGCGTGGCAATAAAAATGATTCATCGTTGTTATAAGTTGTCCGAAAATATTAAATTTAAAATGATTGTGATGATGAATGATGTCCAATCTTTATTTGATAAGGATAACACAATAAATAATAAATATCGAAACGCGACATTTTTACGATTTTATTAACGGTATTTGTCGTGAAATCAAACCATTAATCATGATAGTCGAGTATTGTGGCTTTTAAAACAATTAAATTGCGATTCCTTTGACGAAGGCAGTCTTTGTGTAGATTACAGTGTTCACGCTTGAACGCTACTTGTCTACAGCCTACATTCCACGCGGTCTACCTCTACGCCGTAGCGGGTGCTACGCATTGTTGTACGATCTCAGCTCATTTGATTTACTGATTGTTGTGTGAATGCACTGAATCTATTTGGAAATATAAGGGGATTTTAAATGAATTCTTAATCATCTTGAGTAGGTGTTTAATCGCTTATCTTAGCTTTTATCTTAGTTATGTTGAGAAAAAAATAATTTTGAAATGTTGTATGTAAGGAAATACAATCACAGAAGATTATCTTTATCAGCTAGTTAGGAAATACAATCACAGAAGATTATCTTTATAAGCTTAACTATCAAACTATTTAAAAGAGCTGTAGATTCAAATCATACAGTGGTCGTCGTCATCGTGGTGTCTCCCAAAGTCATACATCATATTTCAAAACTTATTCTAAACATTTCATTCTATCTCTACTTTTATTTGTACCATTTTCATGCTAGTGAATATCGTGAATATGTTTCATCATTTATTACGGTACTGTGACATCTTAGTGTTTTGCAGCATTGCTTTTAAATAAAATTTCTACGTGAAAAATATTTTAAACTTTTGAATATTTTATAATGAAAATTTTTATTGTGTTAAAAATATCGGAATACGATAAAGAAGACCTTTCTTCCAGGTTTAAAACTTTAACGACAAAATGAGAAATAAAGACGGAACATCCAATCGAGATTTATAAGGTTAATGAACGCTTTAACTTGAGATTGAATCGCTGTTTTATCGCCGAAAATACTACTTTTTCATGATTTGATTGATTAAATAAAAATCAGAATATATCTCCTACATTAAAAGTGACTTTAAAAAGTCATAAACTTTGAGTAATGAATACCGCTCTATCACATTTTTTCAACATCCATTATTTTTAACTGCTCTTTCTATTTCGAAGTTAGGTCGTATAAAAAATTGAATAACTTGAATAGCTTTATGCAGCAGTTTTGCATCACTTATTCAGATGTTAAAATATAATAAAAAAACACGTTAATTTATCTAAAGACTTCAAATAAGAAATAACAGTTAAAACAGTTATGTACAAAATCAAAAAGCGGAAAAATAACTACAAATTTTATTAAAGTAGTAAATAACGACCTGATAACTCATCTTTAACCCTAATGAAAATTAAATTAACCCTTTGAAATGAAAAGATTAATTATCTGACAGACTTGACGCTATTCGTTAGTACTTCGGTACAGTTAACATTTCAACTAATTCAATAAAAACTTTATTGGATTTAGTTTGTTTACTTGGGTTTTTACTGTGACTTGGACCTTTTTAATTTAAGATCAAAGGACGGGATTGGGTTGTGTTTTTTAAACTAACACGTGCTGTGTAAATAGTTTTTAAATAAGATTAGAGTTATGTGACTTATTTATATTGATCAATTGACTTGTGAAACACTAATTTCGTGAGAAAATGTTAGGCATAGTGTGAATTTTAGCAAATAAATCAATTTGATGATTAAAGAATCATACAATTTTAGTAGTGGTATAGTAATTAAAATTGATCATTGCTTTACAACAACTACATCTCAATAACTGTATTTATAGAAGCAACACTTCAAAGTTCTCCATCTGTTGAAACATGAAAGACAAACCCTTTCGCTTTTATAGTTGAAGTGGATTGCCGGCTGTGACACCAAGGTTGAATTTTAATCAAATTAACGACCGATAACATCACCCCGTCATAACAAATTTTACTTACTTACTCTTTGCCTAAACTTCCGCAAGTAAGCTAGTATTATCTTCCTTACCCTTTCCAGTCAATCTTTTTTGCATTTGCTACTTAATCTTAATATTAACTTGTTGTCGATGTAATTTATTAAATATTGGTGAATCTTAAAAGTTAATAAAGAAATAATTTTTACCGCATCGGTAACCGTATTATATAGCGGACAACGCATACCTCGCTCATACGCTCTACCTCTACAAATGCTCATGGGTGGTGATGGTCGCTAACCACCACAAAAACCAGCACTGCTCTAAAATAAAAAAAAATTCTTCTAGAAGTTTCAAAACTTTTACATGCTACCTTCCACAAACAATAAGGTTACACATATTTCTCAGCATCAGGCAACGCGTCCCTGGAGTCAGCGTTCTGCGCGATGTTGGAACTGCCCTCCTGGTACATCTGCGAACTGAGCAGCTTCTTCTTCTTCATTCTGCCTGGCCTGATCATCCTCTGCCTGTACGTGAGGATGGGCTTGCGCATTAGGTACGTGATGGGGTAGGTATCGACATAAGTTATATGCTGTAATATAGAAATAAAAAAAAAATGACTGCGGTGTCACATGTGAGACACCGGATTGGAACGAAGTACCTTTCGTTGTGAAATAAGTATTATAAATTGTATAATTTAATAAATTATTAATATTTAGGAGTTAAATGATAAATGAAATAAGTGATGGAATGTTAATACACTTTTGCTATAGTGCTTAGCGCTTGGAGAGCAAAAGTGTCGTAAGGATTTTTCGCCTAGCCCCTCTTTAGCCAGCGTACCTACCGTGCGATAAGGAACTTCGTTCCAACAGTACTAAAGTAGAAATATTGTATGGAAGTTATAATTTTAAGTGTGGTTATTATGATCGTTTATAAAATGATTATTACTCGTATAAAATGCAATGATACAGTTTATATAGTAAATAGTTTTCCACGGTTTCAAGGTATATAAAGAACAATAATACGTCGTAATGTTTGTTTGTATTCTTATTTGCTTGAATTTAAGTTAATACACATCTTCTTCCCGTGTGGAGTTTCTGGTCTCCTATCGGGCGCGTCCCCAGGTGGCGGATAGGGGGAGGCCTCCCAGATATGGGGGGTACCGGTGGTATTGCCGGCGCGGACCAAAACCAGCTTGGAGGAACTCGAGGGCTACATGCCTTCGTCGAAATTTCTGCTCTGCAGGGAGTTTCCCTGTGCAGTTGCTGGGTTCGAGTTCGAACAGTGCTGCTGTTGGCGGCGACGTATGGTAACCAGTGGTTGCGGACGTTTTTAGTCCTACTGGGCGAGGGGCTGCTCTGCAGCGGTGGATGGCGGTTGCTACAATCGCGGCGCGGCGGGCTGGGCGGCAGGTTTTCTGACGTCTGGTTAGGGGCTTCGGCCTCCCGTCGGGCAACCTGTTACCCGTCGTAGTGTTGTTGTCACGTCTAGCAGCTACGACGGACCAGGGGGCTTGCCTTAACCGGCCGGTTCGAGAGGAAGGACACCTCATCAAAAAACCCTCAAATCTGCGTTTCAGTCCAGCGGCGTGGATTTCCTGTCCCTTTTGGACAGTTTGGCTCGGGAGTGCGTGAGCTTTAGCTGTGGCCTCCCATGGATACCGCCCGACCTCCATGGTGTATAAGGGTTATCCGGGTGCAGGGGGCACCGCCCGGATGGACTTTTTATATCCCCCATACTCGTGGGAACAAAAATGTCTTTTAACCCGGCCCCATTTAATAACGACGACTCTAGCAAAATAAATTTGGACAATGATAGGCAACACGACTCGGATGACGCAAGGACAAGACGGACGAGAGCTGGGGGGCTTTCTAAATCAAGCTCAGCCAACAGCATGGTGGATATGCAATCCCACGAAACGGGAAGGCTGTGGCGGAAGAGGTCCCTAGATAGGAGCCGCTCCGGTTCGGATTCGGAGGATGGGTTTGGGGGTTCAAAAACCCCCTGCCAAAAAACATCCAAAAGAGGGAAGGGCCGCACGCCGGGTACGTGCGCCGCTCGGCGCGCAGCCAAACTGGACGCGTCGCGCAAACTGGAAACAGAGTTGCAGGCTGAGCAGGAGGTCGCGGAGTGCGCTGAGCGCATCGAGGCGATGCGTGCTAGCGCTCCCCTCCCTCCCATTCCAATAGAGGAAGGAAACACGGCGGAGGCTCTTAGCCTCCGTATTGCGGATAGCTTGGCCGCCATTGAGAAGGTGCGGTCCAGGTCAAACAATTTGAAGACCACTTTCAAAAAAGTCCTCAAATTGGCGCACGATGACATTGAACTGTCGGTTGCACAATTCAAGCGGCTCACAGTCTCAGAGGAGACACGGCTTCTGCAGGCGGACAACTCCCGCCTACAGGCCGAGATCGACTTCCTCAAAAGGGAGCTCGAAAAAGTGAAGACCTCGCAAAGCGTTCAAGTGTGTCCTCAACCGCGGGAACCAGATGCTGATCTGGTAGCTTCCATTTTGCGCCAGGTTGGAGACATGATTAACGCTAGGTTTGAGGCCCTGGAGGAGCGTCTGCCGCCGGCTAAGCGATTAAGACCGGCGCTGGCGGCGGATAACAGGAGAGCGACAGTGGAGGCCGTCCAACAGGCGACCCAGGACCTTGTCCCTCTCCCACCACCAGCAGAAAAAACATATGCAATGGCTGCCTCGGTACCGCAACCAGGCATATCGGCGACGGGGTCCACTCCAAAACGGGCCGTGAAGCATGCTGCGGCTCCGGTCGGGAAGACTGCTTTAAAGCAGCAAGTGGCGGTACAGGTTGCAGCGACGGCCATGAAGCCGAAGCCGAAGGCCAATAAGAAGAAAAAAGTGGCGTCGAAAAGCGCGGCGAACTCAAAACCCGCCAGCATAGTCGCGCCCTCCACATCAGCCCCATCGTCAGACCCCCTCCCGCAACAGCAGCCAGAGGAAGGATGGACTGTTGTCGGGAAGGGTGGGAAGAAAACAAAGAGGGCCAAGGCTAAGAAGCCTGCGGCGCAGTCCCGCAAAAAGCGGCACAAGCTCCACGTTCCCTCTTCCTCGGCTGTCGTCCTGACCCTTCAGCCGGGAGCGGAGGAGCGTGGCATAACTTATGCCAAGATCATGATGGAGGCGCGGCGTGGGATCAATCTTGGGGAGATGGGCATCGATGCGATGCGCTTTAAGCGTGGTGTTACCGGTGCCAGGATATTGGAGATACCTGGTGCTTCCAGCACAAAGGAAGCGGATGCTCTAGCCGCCAAATTGCGGGAGGTATTAGGCGAGGTTAATGTGAAGGTGACCAGGCCAGTGAAGTGCGCAGAGCTGCGTATTACTGGCCTGGATGACTCGGCCTCTGCTGAAGACATTGCGACCGCGGTCTCACGTGCAGGGGAGTGTTCCGTCGAGCACGTAAAGTGTGGTGCCCTGCGTTCTGGCCCGCGGGGCGCAATGTCAGCCTGGGTAAGCTGTCCGGTGACCGCGGCGAAGAAGGTGGCGCAGGTGGGACGCGTTCTGGTGGGGTGGGTTTCCGCAAGTGTCTCATTAATCGAGCAGAAGCCCCTCCGCTGCTTCCGCTGCCAGGAGCTAGGCCATGTAAGTGCTACGTGCTCATCACTTGCGGATCGGAGTACCATTTGTTTCCGCTGCGGTGAAATGGGCCATAAAGCGGGTGAATGCTCTGCTACCACTGCTCACTGCGCCCTTTGTGCAGAAGCAAAGCGACCAGCAGAACATCGGCTTGGAAGCTTAGCCTGTAAGGCCCCCAAGCCAAAAAAAGGCGGAATGCGGAAGCTAGATGGTGCTCGGGCTCCATCACGCTCCGCTCTGGTGCCTGAGGTGCCGCAAACGGAGGCAGCAATGGAAACGCAGTAATGGCCCCACTGCGTTTCCTACAGGCCAATATCAACCACTGTGCTAGGTCCCAGGATCTTTTACTCCAAAGCCTGGCAGAGTGGGAGATTGATGTGGCGATTGTGTCTGAGCCGTACAATGTCCCCGCCTGGGATAACTGGGCGGGTGATCTAGATAGCTTGGTGACACTAGTTGCACAAGGCGGTACTCAAATAGAGCAAGTGGTCAGGCGACGGGGCTGCGTATCAGCGGTAATTAACGGATACACCGTCGTGGGGGTGTATTTCTCGCCAAATCGCTGTCTCGCTGATTTCGAGGAGTTCCTCGTCGTGTTGAGAGATATGATCGACCTCGCGCAGCCACTGCCTGTTCTTCTGGCCGGGGACTTCAACGCCAAGTCCGTGTCTTGGGGTTGCCGGGCAGGTGACGTGCGCGGTACTCTGCTTGCAGACTGGGCGGTCGCCTCTGGGTTAACACTTATTAACCGCGGAACAGAGCTGACATGCGTGCGACAGAGGGGTGGCTCTATTGTAGATGTCACCTTCGCAAGCCCCCCTCTCGCTCGTTGTATTCAAGACTGGAGGGTTCTGGTGGACGTGGAGACGCTTTCGGATCACCGCTACATCCGGTTCAGCGTCTCCACGCCCTCGACGGCTAACAGTCGATTCCCCGCTGGCGAGCGCCGTCCGCGCTGGGCGCTTGGAACCCTTGATAAGGAGCTTCTCATAGAAGCTGCCATAGTGCAAGCCTGGCTCCCGACGCCGCAGGGTGACGATGTTGATGTGGAGGAGGAGGCCACTTGGCTTGCCAACGCAATGGCGCAAATATGCGACGCGAGCATGCGGAGAGCGCGGTCAGTCCCGCGAAGGCGACAAATGTACTGGTGGTCCGCCGATATCTCCCAGCTACGCGCTTCTTGCGTAGCCGCGAGGCGGGCGTACACCAGGCATAGACGCCGTAGACGGCGTGACGAAGAGGAGGAGGCGCGGTTATATGCCGTCTACAGAGACTGTATCGTGACTCTCCAGGACGCGATAGGCACAGCAAAAACTCGCGCATGGGAGGAGATGCTCGAGGATTTGAACCACGAACCCTGGGGTCGGCCTTACAAGAGGGTGAGGCAAAAGCTTCGCCCTTGGGCCCCGCCCCTATCTCAAACTCTGGAGCCTCGATTTCTGGAGCAGGTGGTGACGTCCCTGTTTCCGAATCGGGGAAGACATTCTCCCCCGCCGATGGCATCCACAATGACTGTGCAGGAGGAGTATGCTGATGGAAATGTCCCTGTGGTCACGCGTGACGAGCTCGCAGTGGCGGTGGAGCGGCTCAAAGCAAAAAAGACTGCTCCCGGCCCTGATGGTATCCCAGGGCGGGCTTGGGTACTGGCGCTAGAGTCACTTGGACCCAGGGTGGAACAGCTCTTCACAGAATGCCTCCAACAGGGCCAATTTCCCCGGAGGTGGAAGACCGGGAATTTGGTCCTGTTGCAGAAGGACGGACGCCCGCGCGATTCGCCCTCGGCTTACAGGCCGATCGTGCTGCTCGATGAGGTGAGCAAGCTCTTTGAGCGCGTTTTCGCAGCTCGCCTCATCGACCACCTGGAGGGAGTGGGGCCGGACCTGAGCGAAAACCAGTTTGGATTCCGCCGGGGGCGGTCCACCATTGATGCGATCGCTGCGCTGCGTGACCTCGCAGACAATGTGGCTGATGAAGGTGGAGTGCTTTTGGCGGTGTCTCTTGACATCGCCAACGCTTTTAACACGCTACCATGGAGTTGCGTAATTGAGGCGCTCCGCTACCACAACGTGCCCGAGTACATGGTGCGATTGCTGCAGTCCTACCTATCAGAGAGGGCGGTGGCGTACCCCGCACGCCGTGGATGGATGGAAAAGGAAATGTCGTGCGGTGTTCCACAGGGCTCGGTTCTTGGGCCTCTCCTGTGGAACATCGGTTACGACTGGGTCCTGCGCGCCACTTATCCCCCGGGTGTAAGCGTGCTTTGCTATGCGGATGACACCCTGGTGACTGCGCGTGGGGCCTCGTATAGGGACGCGGCCCTCCTTGCGACCGCAGGTGTTGCAGAAGTTGTGCGCCGGATTAGAAGACTTGGTCTAGAGGTGGCCCTGGACAAGTCAGAAGCGATTTTGTTTCGTGGCCGTCGAAGGGCGCAGGCTGCTGGATCAGCCATTCAGGTGGGCGGTGCGTCCATCAGCGTTGGTTCCACGTTGCGCTATCTGGGCATCGTGTTGGACAGCAGCTGGACATTCGTGGAACACTTCCGTCGCCTCGCCCCCCGGCTTGTTGGGGTGGCCGGGGCACTTGGAAGTCTGCTCCCGAATCTTAGGGGGGCTGGGGGCGCGTGCCGTCGTCTTTACACCGGCGTCATTCGCTCCATGGCCCTCTATGGTGCGCCCATTTGGACTGACTCTTTGAGTGTCCGTACCAGACCCCTATTGCGTAGACCGCAGCGGGTCATGGCGCTCAGAATCGTGAGGGCATATCGCACGGTGTCCTTCGAGGCCGCGTGCGTAATGGCGGGGACGCCCCCGTGGGACCTGGACGCCGAAATGCTGGCGGACGTCTATCGCCGCGTCGCTGCGTCCAGATCGCACGGGATCAACCCATATCTGGAGCAGGTCCAGCAATGGAGGGCTGATGCTCTCGAGCGGCGATTCAGTGAGTGGAAACGACGGCTCGAAGAGCCCAGCGCAGGAGTAAGGACGGTCGAAGCAATCCGACCGGTCCTACGTGAGTGGTGCGACAGGCGGCATGGGGCCATCACCTTCCGCCTGACACAGGTACTGTCCGGACACGGATGTTTTGGGCGGTACCTGTGCAAAGTCGCCAGACGGGAGCCGCAAATGGCTTGTCATTGGTGCGACTGTCCGGAGGACACGGCAGACCATACTCTCGCCGTGTGCCCCGCGTGGTCAGAGCCCCGAGCTCGCCTGGTCGCAGTCGTCGGCCCTGATCTCTCCCTGCCTTCCATAGTTCGCGAAATGGTTGGCGGCGACAGATCGTGGTCCGCGGCTATCACATTCTGCGAGTATGTGATGTCGCAGAAGGAGGAGGCAGAACGGGTCCGCGAGAGAAACCCTTCCGCGGATCCGATCCGGCGTCGTCGTCCTATTGGGCGTCGTCACCGTGTCGCGGCCGCTTTACACGGTCGCGACCTGCCTCCCTGATGATGGGCACCGGATGATGGAACGGGGATATAATCCATCATCCGGTGCGGAGAGGCGGCGTGAGAAGTGTTCCACTCTCGCCGCCCCCCCAGGAAGGTAGACCTGGCGGCCTCCCGCCACATTCGCGTTGGGCCTGGAGATAGGCTGCCGCTGACGGGTCTGCGGATGCGGTTCTACCGAATACCCGCGGCCCCGTCAATAAAGCGGCACGGCGGAACACAGTGGAGTTTAGTCGGTAGGACCCTGCACTCAGCAGGGTGAGTCCGACATAACCCAGGGCTCTTCCCCCGAGTTGCCCTGGGTATGCCTAAATGCATTCTCCACTATAAAAAAAAAAAAAATACACATCTTCTTCTCCTATAAGCCACACGCCTACAGGTACCATTATTTACAAGACAGAACAATCGCTCCTAATTGTTATAAATGTGTAAACATCGTGTGTTCCTTACAGCTTTGTTTCTAAACCTGCATACATATGCATATATGTATATCGTATGGATATTTATGTATTCCAATTTCCACGACTGCCTTAATAATTAGACATAAAAAATCTACCTGAATGTGGAACATATAAGGTTATAATCCAACTAATATTATAAATGCGAAAGTTTGTGATGATATGTATTTGTTACTCTTTCACGCAAATACTACTGAACCGATTACAACGAAATTCAGCACACATATTGAGGGTAACTTGGATTAACACATAGGACAGGTTTTATCCCGGTAATCCCACGGGAACGGGAACTATGCGGCTTTTTCTTTGAAAACACGGGGGAAAGCTAGTATAACGATAAACTAAATTCAGAATGACACTGCCTAGAGCGCGTAATATCGTGCGTACAGCGACAATTTGTCGCAGTCAGCTTGTTGTTATTGGATTTATATGCTGTGTGATGTTATAAAATACCTCTTTTATTATATGGATTAATCGTTTTGTGATGTATCAAAAAATAATAATTTTTAGGGAAGATTAGGATACTTTAATTATAATCATTTATTTGCAAGCGTAAAGTATAAAAAAATGTTTATATAATATATACATATTATGTAAAATGTAATGAGATTTAAGTTTATAAAAGGCATCGTAATATTATACAGATGAAACAGGACAATATTGGTGTCATTTACTTACATTAGAAGCGAATGATTTGAGTCACGACAAAAGTAAAATATTAATGAAATGGGTTCAGCAATGTTTAACAGCTAACAAATTGTAATTTATTCAGAAACACCAACGGGACAAATTCTAATATTTTTAAAATCAACTTCTAAGATTACATTACTTTACTTGGCTGAGTGTGAAAATGATATTTTGTTTATTTACGTCTCACGTTTAAAACGTTCATAATAATTTTCGTTCATTATAGTTTGCATAATCTATACTAAATATATTATAAAGCTGAAGAGTTTGTTTGTTTGAACGCGTTAATCTCAGAAACTACTGGTCCGATTTGAAATATTCTTTCGGTGTTAGATAGCCCATTCATCGAGGAAGGCTATAGGCTATATATCATCACGCTAAGACCAACAGGAACGGAGCCACGCGGGTGAATCCGCGGAGCGCAGCTAGTTATATATAAAACTGTATCGTTAGAATATAAAATCCTTTTTCCATTTGTACAATACACTTTATTTTTATATTCGCGTGGGTTTGTAATATAAGTACGTAATAGCTACTTTTTGACACATAAAGAGCTCTTTTCCAATTTGGGAGGAAATAGTGCCATTTACAAGTGTCACATTTCACTCATGACCTTCCCGTTTTGTAATATTAAGACTCAATAATACGATATGTGTCATATAACATAAAGTTTTACGATATTAATAATGCTGGACTTAATAACAAGTGCGTGACCTTAATAACCCGACCTAGCTTCTAAACACTGTAAATTACTTGACTTGAAGACAATTTTATGTCGTAGTTACAGTTATATTTTAAGTCTATGATGTCATTTAATAAACGTTTGAAAATTTAATTAAATATGTTTACTGTTTAGATATGAAGACTTTGTTTGTACGGGGTTGTAGGGCCCGTACAGATTAAATAAAAGAATTAAGTTCAATAATGCCTTAATGTAAATGGTAACGCGCGATTGCTATGATGATCGAATGCAAACTAATGAAATATGTACTGAAATGTAGCGTGTCCGCGTAAAATGCTGACAGCGCGCAACGTGATGTACGAACACCGTACATTGTTTAAACATAAATTTTACTTAAACCTCAATACAGTCTCGTATCTATACAGAAGATCAGGGGTTTACACCGCACATATTGTTTGCAAAATGCTAAAAGCACCTTTGTTTATATTTGCAGTCTTTTGTTTATCATAAACGGATTTTCCATTGTTCCCCCTTGATAATGTTAGTTTTGACTTGAAACAGTGTGGTATTAAAACTTATTGAGATGTAAACCTATTAAGGTAAAATTAACGTAAGTAGTTGAGAGTTCATAATAATAGGATGTGAGGGTGAGGAATGGACGGGCTTTGTAACATATAAAGTTGTTAGTTATACGTGTTGTTGTGTATTTCACGAGATAATTAAAGTATCTATTCTTTCGTGTTTCTTAGGCAATAATATGTTACATTGTGTCCATATTGATATTACGACTGAGAAAGCATTTATGTAGAGATTCCATTTGTATAGAGATATTGGATGCTAACATATGTTTGTTAATAAAGAAAAAATATATAATAAAATCTAATAATAATAATTAATAAATTTAGCCTAACACAAATATTTTGTATATATATCTATACTCAAAACGAAGAAATTCCTAAATATATCAAATATAAATCCTTAACAAGTTCAATTCAGAACTACAAACTAGCAAGACGAAACTAAGAAAGCACCAAACTTGTAACTGTGCTTGTAACTAGCACGCAGGCACGTGGGCTGAAAGTCTGAAACAATTGTCAAATTCAATTGGCAGACCAATTTGAGATACGTTTGCGATCTATCTCTGCCGAATGTAATTATGATTAAATCGACGGTTGACCACCTGTTACCCGAAATTTGTCTCTGAAGACTTTGTGACCTAACCAATTTCAAATGATGTTCATGATTACTTTTTATTGGCTAATGAATTTGGATTGTTTAATGTGTAACGAATGCATCACGCTCAGACTGATGTGGTGCCTCTCTTATATTTATTGAAGTGAAAACTTCTTTAGCGGCGTTGGGTATAAAATCTTAAACTCGCGTAAGGAGTCAGGACACGTGGCCTGATCGAAAAAGCGTAGACGGATGGATATCAAACATGCTCAACGATATTAATCAAGTTTTCACTTCTGCCGGCACTCCCGGAGTGCAACTCATCTTTTTTTAATGAATGTCTTATTGATTTCTTATTATAAAAATAAATTTACTATATTGACAAAGAAACTTTTAAAAAGTAAATCGAATTTATTTCTGATTCTTCTCGGTAGAAACGGCTTTTGAAAGCATTGATAGTTAAAAAGTAACCATTTTTCTATATAATTGAAATAAGAAAAGTGAGTAATTGTGTTGGATATTAATTTTTAGTACGTGTGACACTGACAAGTATTGGATGAGCAAATTTGATTAAATTTTTTGTGTCTGATCAAGTGGATTCAATTAAGGTTTGAATTTAGAACAAAGTGCGTAGGGTTCGCTAATAACTTTTCACGGCATTGATAACATAATTCTTTGGCTTGTTGATTTTATAATATTTATTTATAAAATACTATGTAGTTAAGAAAAAAATATTCCGCGTAATGATCTCGCTTTTTTGTTGTTTTAATTGAACGTTTAAAAATAAATTCGTAATCCATACGCCATTTTATTAATGGAAACTTTCAACTATTACTATATTATCACGTCCATGGACGTATAAAAAAAGACGGACACCGTATTACGAACAAACAACGTGAAGCCACCATAGTAAGCTAGCGATCGTGTAAAGACAATAAACACGCACACACTCTCACCATAGTAAGCTAGTCGGCCGCCATTACGTCGTGAACTACCGACTGATTAACTGCGTCACTGTTTCACAAAAAATATTTAAAATGCCGTCTTGCGTCGTAAATGGTGTCGCAACAGTACAATTTTAAATAACAAAACACAAGGGATTACATTCCACTGGGAAGCAAGTTATTCTTTTTATGTTTTAATGACAAAATTATTACGGCAAAATTTATAGAAAAAAATACAGCCGCCATTGTCATCAACACAGCTGTTGCCATGGCAACATGGCACACACACATGGATGTTTCGCCGCCATTACTAGGCTTCACTCAATGTTTAGGCGATATACCGTCCGTCTTTTTTTATACGTCCATGATCACGTCAATGTTTTCTAATATCCATAACGTAATATTTCCTGTGCACATTTGTTCGATAATTCCCAGTAAACGGATTGACAAACAAATGAAATGTCATGAATCGATTAACGCTATTTGAATGACAAAGGGGCAGTTAATTAAAACGATCTCGGTTCAAAAAGTAAGGCTTCGTTCATATTGCCGTGATTAAACCCTTTGTGATTTTTAAAGAGTTTTATTACGGTTATTATTCTAAAAAAGACGTAAATGTGATTTATAACCGTAGGATTATTTTTTCGTTTATTTTCATTTAACAGGATTGACTCTACTTATAATAACTTTTATGGGGGCAAAGGCAACTATAATATGTATCCATCCGTATTAGATTACAGCGATTGGTTATAAAATTTAATAAATACAGTAGGTACCTATGCTACGATACATATTTAAAATAGCAAGAACATATAAAAAAGAAGATAGAAGCGACAATGAAAAAAAAGAGTGATAATCTAGTAAAAATTTTGAAGAGGTAATACAAACCTTCTTAATTTTTTACCATTTTGATGTATAATCACTTCATATTATTTTAACAATGTATGTTTATAAATAAAAAGTTTGTTATGATAACAATTACATTAATTGGTAATTTCGTGGACGACTTTTGGAGATTATAATACAAAATACAATGTTTATAATTAATAAAAGATTTGTTTTGATAATATTTAAATGGATCGTTATCCACTTAAGTGTTGTTTTGGCAATAATCTAATTATGTTCTGTCAAAATAAATTAAAAGGGTCATTATTTATATATTTGTTTTGAAAATATTTATGACTAAGGTTTAGTGAGGTTGAATCAACGATTTCAGAGATATTGGCGGTTAAACTTGCTTTGTTAATATGTACATCCATTTTTCATACTTTTCATCGGTTGGGAATCTTAAACGGATTTAATTTGGTCTGCGTTTATATTTTGTTTGTTTTGATGATTTGAAAACTTCTCTTCTTGGGTGAATGTGAATACTTACATACTTAATAGCGTATATCATAAGTATAATTAACTAGCTGCTCCGCGCGGTTTCACCCCCGTAGCTCCACTCCTGTTGGCCGTAGAGTGATGTTATATAGCCTATAACCTTCCTCGATAAATGGGCTATCAAACACCGAAAGAATTTTTCAAATCGAACCAGTAGTTCCCGAGATTAGCGCGTTCAAACAAACAAACAAACAAACAAACAAACTCTTCAGCTTTATAATATTAGTATAGATTAAAATCTTCCTATAGAACTTCAAACAAACAAATTTACGTGGAAAATTAAATATTTTAGGAATAAATTTATTTGTCAAACAATAAATTAAGAAGGTCTGGATATTAATGGTATTAATCACTATGGTTAATTTAAAAAAATAATTATAAATACTAATAATAATACCTAGATGTAGATTTATTCGTGATATTCAATAGAGATATATTATTTTAACGATCACTAAAATTACGATTGAATTATAAATGTCTTACTGAAATTACCAACTCAACGCTATTTTGTACTTATGATTATTACTAAATGAATGATGAATTTAAAAGCTATTTAAAACTGATTTATAGAGAAAAGGTCACCGACTTCTTACTCCAAATGTAATCAACTCTTATTTTATTTCTGTTTCTGACTTGTATTCAAAGTAAGGCTCGTTGTATTTGACTTATTGGGTCTTTGACGTTAATAAGTAAAAGAGTTGTAATCACGAAAAATAAATATATATCACGATAAATTTATTTAAAGAAGCTGAAAAAAAGATTTGAAATTTGTGTATTTTAAGGTATTTACACATTACAGAACTTATTAGGTATACATTCTTATGAAGCTTTTACAAACGAAAGTTTCATGACAATGACTAAATAATACGTTATGGTTCCAATAATATTTTTTCATTGCGTATTGAATAGGTACATAACTCCATTCTGGCATTTTATAAGTAAAATGAAATTTAAGATTCACACTAAATTATCTAAATCTTGCAAAATAATAATATTTAACTGAATATTTTTTTAATAAAAATATTCTTGCAACCTTTTAGTTACGCAATATTTTACTTATTTAAAAACATAATATTCCTTTAAATATTTCTGAAGCAATGTTACTTGTCTACACAATATTTTACTTATTTAAAAACATAATATGTATTACTACTATGCCTTCGCCAGCAAATTCGCAAATCCAAGCACGTTCATTCTTTCCAATTTTACGTGTAGGTAGGTAATACACATACATGTATATAAGGAAACTAGTACGCCATATTAAAGAGAAAAAGGCCCGTGGGAAAATATATTTTCATTTTTCTATCCCACTTTACCGCTTCACCAGCTTTATTGTAATATTTACTCCTTTTCATTTTTAACATGAAAAATAGCAATTACTAGCTGTGCTCCGCGGTTTCACCCGCATTGCTTCGCTCCTGTTGGTCTTGGCGTGATGATATATAGCCTATAGCCTTCCTCGATAAATGGGCTATCTAACACTGAAATAATTTTTTAAATCGGACCAATAGTTCCTGAGATAAGCGCGTTCAAACAAACAAACAAACTCAGCTTCAGCTTCAACTGCAGCTTTATAATATTAGTATAGATTAAATCAACTGCTATTCATTATAAATATTTTTTAAACAAATTTGTAGCTAAAATTAAGGTTTTACACAAATATCTCGTTAACGAAGCGTCGTTATTTATGTAAAAATACCAACCCCAGAATACGCGTCAATTAAAATAAGGACTAAGTCCCGAAATGTGCGACATATCACGTTTCCAACCTGGTTTTTGATGCGGTGCTGTGAGCTGATAAAGGTAGACTTTAGGTAACCTACTTATAATTTTGACAACATTTTGGTCTTTGTTGTAATAATAAATATCAAAACTTAATTTATTCGTTCAACTAGACTTTTTAACCACCGGTTTGGAAAACAGTTTCCTCAGAGAAAAGTCAGCGATAAACTTTTTAAAATTCATATTTATTTTACAAAAACCTTTCATTTTAGTCAAGGGATCATAGACTTGTTTTTCTTTTGTCTTTTATTTTGTTCTTATCTCACACGTTCTTCTAAGCTATGTGTACTGATGCGTAAACCATGATACAAAAGGACATACAAAAGTTTAGGAAAATAATGAGAATTCTTATTTTTATTCACACTACGACAGTATAGAGAAAGCTCGACCCTGAATTTATTATTTTGCCTTTGTCTATTCTTTAGCATATCTATACTAATATTATAAAGCTGTTTGTTTGTTTGAACGCGCTAATCTCAAGAACTACTGGTCCGATTTGAAAAATTCTTTGGGTGTTGGATAGCCCATTTATCGAGGAAGGCTATAATATCTCTATCATCACGCTAAAACTAACAGAAGCGGAGCCTCGCGGGTGAAACCGCGGAACGCAGCAAGTCTAAAATAAATTAAGCGTTTGCATTTGAATCTTATAACCTCTGTTATTAATCTTGTAAAGATTTTTATATCATATTGGTATTCTATACCTAACAATTATTTTTTGTTGCAGATCCACACACACACACAACCCAGGCAGTCCGGGTACACTGAATGGAGTCAATGGTAGCGTTCACGGGGAGGCGAGGCAAGCGCAGTCCAGGAAAAATATCATTCGGATGCTTGGTAAGCTTTTTATTATAAGGCTGATGTTTGTTTGAACGTGGTAATCTCAGGAACTTGATTAAAGGACCTTTTGGAATATCGCTGCAAGCTGTATATTTACATTATTTTATGTCGATATTCCCACGAAATCTATATGTTAAGCATAACATAAAGTACCTATTCATCATTCAGCCCATTCATAAAATATATTCAACCGATTAGATACGAAACAATTCAATACAATTTCAATATATTTCTAGCAAGAAGTAACCTAAAGTCTACCATTCTTGTCCTGAACATCGTCTTAAATATTGCATGTAACATGTATTTATGAGAGAGCTAATTTATCATACGGTTGATTGTTTACGTTTATAATTTCTAAGAAATGCTAATTTAATCTAATCCAATTTAGTCTTTCTCAACTGATTTAATAAGGATCTATATTTTCGATCATCATCATCAGCCCATATACGTTCCCACTGCTGGGACACGGGCCTCCTATGAGGGTACAGGCCATAATCCACCACGCTGGCCAAGTGCGGGTTGGCGGATGACACATGTCGTCGAACTTTTGATTCTTCGACATGTCGGTTTCCTCACGATGTTTTCCTTCACCGTTCGAGCAGTGGTGATGTTATAACATGCGCAGATAAATTGAAAAATCAATTTATTTCCTGCGCGCTCGCTCGGTCTCGAACCCCGGACTTATGGATTCGAAGTCCGAAGTCTCACCGATAGAATAAACTAATTGAATAAAGAATTAACGATGTCTGAGAATATGTAGATACTATGTTGCTGGTAGGCGGTAGCCAATAAAAAGTTTATCTATTTCTGTATGCGAATCAAGATGATAAACGATGTATTAAATCGGTATGTTAATCGAGAATACAGGCATATATTGAATAACAAACTGCCCATTTTGTTGATATTATGACTGGAAGCTAATAGGTGCATTGTTAGCTATAAATATGCCCTATTAAAATTGACGGGCAATATTTACGGCTGCATGCAGCGAACATTATTCAGTCTAACGAAATATTGGTAACTAGCTTTCCGCCCGCGGCTTCGCCCGCGTTTTCAAAGAAAAACCCGTTCCCGTAGGATTTCCGGGATAAAACCTATCCTATGTCCTTTCTCAGGTATCAAAATATCTCTATACCAAATTTCATGCAAATTGGTTCAGTAGTTAAGGCGTGATTAAGTAACAGACAGACAGAGTTACTTTCGCATTTATAATATTAGTATGGATTTCTATAGTAACTCGATTACGCCAGAAGTGTTATTTTTTGAATTTGTGTTAAGTATATTTGTGTAGGTATAGAAACTTTAGACAAGTTCTAACTTAAAGGGCTTGTAGGACTTAAAGGATTGGGAAGTGTCGTTAAATTGGTAAATTTGTATATAAATAAAATCAAACTTAGTAGCAATGTTGATTTTTCGGATTTTAGAATTAAAAATGTATCGGGTTGGATATCACAATGAAGCATTTAACTATAATGAAAATATAACTTCTAAACTCTCCTATTCGGGTAACCGTCTTAATCTTTACTAGCTAATTTATCGAATTCATTGTTTACATACAAAAATACACTCTTCCTCTTTATAATGATTTAGTGTAGATTTTGCATAGAGGAAATTTTCCTGATTGTTACAGTACGGTTCAAACTATATGGCGGCTCGGAACATCGAACGATCGGATGCGCAGATAACAATTTTAGATATTACCGGAACTTTATGGGTCGGATACCTGCGCGCACAGAACATGTAAAGGACCTCCTTTATTTGTTCTGTGCCTGCACGCACATGCATTCGCAGCGAATTTCCGATCCGCCATTAAGTTTGAATCGAACTGTAAATAAAATGTTATTTCAATTTATCTGCCAGTAGTTCATAAGCTACGATTCCAATAATACAATCTTTCTGCAGCTGCAGTAGTGATAGCGTTCTTCGTGTGCTGGGCCCCGTTCCACTTCCAACGCCTGTTCTTCATCTACGGCAGCAGCGTGAGGTATTATCACACGATCAACGAGTACCTGTTCCTGGCTGCGGGTGTGTTCTACTATGTATCCGCTACTGTTAACCCGATTCTGTATAATATTATGAGCCATCGGTAAGTTGGTAGTGTTAGTTTGATTATATTGTGTTTGATTTTAAATTCAAATTCAAATTTAATAATATGTATATAAAAAAATTTGAATTTGAATTTGAATTTTGATTTTACGTGTGTATCATACATTTTGAAATTAATATTTTAATTAATTTTAAATGCCAATGATTGCACTCGCTATGTTCAAACCGTTGGGGAAAAAATTGGGATGGATAAATTGCGTTAAAACTTATTTTTTTATTTCTTAAAATTGGTGATTATTATTGTTTATAAAATCAATCTGCTTCCCGTCACGGGTTGATCGTATGTTCATAGCAATTATTTGCACATAGAAAACATACAACACTGTTAATTTGTTCATTTGAATAAGTAGTTATGTACCTACATATTATATTAAAATGACTTAACATTTAAAGATCAGTACTTAGTACTTACATACAATGATACTTTTTATCAAATCTCGTGTATTCTATGATAAATGAGATTAATGACATGATGCTGCAGCTTCAGAATCGCTTATCATTTCATATTAGCGAAGATTAATTTGACGAAAGAAATATTCTTAATAAATGTTTGTGGAAGCTAATGATACATACAGTGATGGAAGAGTTTACTAAGATACGATTAATAATACGAATTCTCCATAATAATATTTATAATTTAATCTAATAAAAGTTTAAAAATTAAGGTTGAATATGGTACTTTACAAGCAGCATTAAAACATTTTTGATGCAGTATTATTATATGACTTTGTAGATACCTATGGACTTACATAATAATATTCTTCTGTTGCTAAAACCTTACCTCTGTTTTCCCCATTGAGTCCTTCATCCTTACCCAGCTAAAACTTAGCGTCCATAAACTCACTCAACATGCGTTGGTAAAAGGATCTATGTTATGATGAAGTGCTTCTAGAAGTTTAATTGAAAAGATAAATTCAATTTTTAATTCCGTAGCATTGAAATGCTTATATTTGAGGCATTTACATAGAATAAACAAAATGCGTTCACGAGAAGATAAGCATAGCCACGGTTCGGCGAAAGATCGAATCCCGCCTCGTGATCGATTTTTTCTGTTCTTTATAAATTTCTTACGAATAAATAATGATACTCTCATTGAAGGCCATCTGGAAACATAAACTAAAACTTTTTTTATTGAACTTCGTTTAAAAGCGCTTTTGAATCGTCAAAATACAGAAAATAAGACGTGTGGCACTCGGAGACTGCCGCGGTAAAGCTATTGCATAGCATGCCTTCAAGCCACACCTCCGTGCCCGTCGGAGTGAGGAGCGTGAGGTTTTTTCATTACGGAATTTCTCGATTCGGTCCCCGCGCTCAAAGCACGCGATAGAAGCTATGCAATAGCTTCATAATAATTGACCGTACGGATATAGATACCACCCATAATGGGCTTGATATGTATGATAATTATGATGTTTAAGATGAAATAAACATTTTTCACATAAGTTCTACTTATAAAGTATATTATGTACTATTCATAAAACCTTCCCCACAGATACCGCATAGCGTTCAAAGAGACGCTGTGCTGCCGACGCGCGCGGCGCCGCGCGAGCAGACTGCGGGACACTTCTAGTGTCAGAGAGACTATGATTAACCACAATTCCGAGGGTAAGGAATAAAGTTAAATAAAATTAAAATTAAAATTAAATTAAAAAATCTTTATTATTTATTTATTTATTTATTACATTGATAATAATGAGATCATAACAACAGGATTAGTTTACAAAGTACAGTGACATCCTAACTAGGCTATTGCCTGTATTTTGGATATCAGAAACGGTTTACAGGTCCCTTTTATGGCGAATTATACAGTATAAAAATTAAAAGTAAAATGGTTTGTATATTTGTAGGAATTAATTGATGCACAGGTGTCGCTGTACTACATGAACGTACAGTATTGCATGCACTGAATATGTAAAAAAATACTATAAGAAAACGACATCAATTATGTATTTTTTATTGAAATTTTCCTAAAATTTATAATTAGCATTATTAGTCAACCGTGGCCGACATAATTTAGTTCTCACTAGCCAAAACGCGATCTATCTAAAAACGGAGTTTAACCAGTTTAATTGTAACACTCTACATACTACACTAAATTATTTACTCAATGTACCATAAAAAAAATCAACAATTTATTTAATCCACGCTTAAGTTTTAACTATAACATATACACTACACTAAATAATTTACACAATGTACAATTTTATTTATTTATTCATACAAAGGTACGCAACTAGTCCGCGTCCGTTCCGCGAGTCACGACAGACGGTCTCGTACGGACCGAGGGAGAAGGAACAGCTACTACGGCACAGAAACAGACCGGTGGAAGCGGCACAATGGATGCAAACATACACATAGGTTTGGGGATTGATACTTGTAAAAAAAAAATAGTGATTGGTTTTAGAATTTTTGACAAATTGACAAAAAAAATTATGGAAGATATTTTTTTTTAATTTTTGATATTGTGAAATAAGGAATACCGTGCATTGGGCATATATTGGGATTTATCTTGTACATTATAAAAATATTGTAAGAATGAGTAGAGATTGATTTCGTTAAGGATAAAATAATTAATACGTTGTAATTTTACCTCTTGATGAAACAGCATTTTGAAGTTTATATTTTGAAATAAAGCAGATTGACCTGACGATGATGATACGATACCGGTCGTTAAATAAAATTTAATTTAAGAGTAAATAAAAAGGGAACTATTGGTGTTTTGTTTCAAAATCTGAACAGAAAAATGAAAAAAAGTAAGTGGACGGATTGAGATTGATCTAGAAAAAAAATTAAAAAGAAAAGCTGGGAATATTTTTGTAGACTTTGGTGAAATTGACTTTGTGAAAGGTGAGGTAAAATTATTGTAAAATTGGATACTTTTTAAAATATTTTCGTGTAAACGTACCTTTTCGAGATTGTAGGCTTATTTTCGTATGTAAATGTAATTTATTTACTTGTGATAAGTAGAATGTAAATAAACATAAATAGTATTCTTCATAAATAGTATGACATATTTATTAAAGTGAATGTAAATGTAAGAAATATTTTAATAATTATAGGTATTATTTACGCTTTTATTGTAAGCAAATTACACTATGTAATGTTAATGAAATATAGACAGCAAAATAAATTGTATTCTTCTGATAAATATATAAAAATGAATGTATCAAATGATGTACCTATGTAAATGTATCACTGTGTATATGTAGTACCTTCAACTCCAAGATATTTGTATATTGCTTTAAACGGTTCGAAGGAAAACGGAAAATGCGAACATAAATTGGTCTATTAATTTCCGAAATCGTCGGCTTAGAGCTGATGGCGCAATGTTCCCTTGTTTAAGATATTTATGTCGTAATGATTAATTGTATAATTTGTCTCCTAATGATCTAAATGTGGCAGAAAATATATATAAAGAGGTGATTTGTTTAAAGGTATTTAAATCAAATAATTTGCTGTCAATGTATTTAGAACTATTTTTCAAATACTTGTTTTCTCACTATGCAATTGGTATAGGTATTATAATTTATATCAATAAAACATATTGAGACCAGTATTTTATAATAAATTATTTTGGTTACCTATAGGTTAGTATTACCATAGTATGATCTAATATAAAACAAAAGTATGATCTATTTATATGAATGAAATTGCTAGTCAAACATTGTATAATTAATTGATATGATTTAAATTGTAATTTAATAAGTATAAATAAAGTATTCGTGTAATTTGTAAGAATATTTTAATATTTAATGTAAATAACTCGTAGTATTTATATTGTAATACTCAGTGATTCAAATAAATGTTTTTTGTACATTGTGTTTTATTCAACTCCTATAATATATTCCATACAATATAAGTCACACTTTTTACGACATTATCGACTAATCAGTTTATGCAGTGGTGTTTGTTTTTCTTTATAATTGACCCTTCGGAGTTTAATATAGAATAAATTTTATTTAAAGTTTGATATCGTTAAGCCGATTTTATCATCACTACATAGTATAAAACAAAGTCGCTTTCTCTGTTCCTATGTCCCTTTGTATGCTTAAATCTTTAAAACTACGCAACGGATTTTGATGCAGTATTTTTAATAGAACGAGTGATTCAAGAGGAAGGTATATAATTTATTAGGTTTTAGACAAAGCGGGCGAAGCCGCGGGCGGTAAGCTAAACATGCAAAAGATAGTGAAAGATGCGGGTTCATCACCCGTCAGAAAATCAAGGTCTTTAATAGGTATTTTAAAAATATTCTTAAAAACTAACGAAGCAATTGTACAAATTGATTGAACGCAAGTGAAGAGGCAGTGAAGCTAATTATTTTTTACCAAAGTTTGTTTCTTGACATTGAAAAATTCTGACGACGACGTCAATTAATGAATTTCACTTTATACTTTTAACAAATTACCTATAGTTTATTTTAACGTGATTTTAGCGTGTCTATAATACACAAATATGTATAAGTAATAGCTGTTGCCCGCGGTTTTACTAGCATTGCTCTGCTTATAACGTATTATATTACTTATTGGTCTATACGTGATGATAATATTATAATTATAGCCTTATAGCCTTCCTAGATAAACGGACTAGGTATAATATAACAGTGAAATAATTTTTCAAATCGGACCTGTGGTTCCTGAGATTAGCGCGTACAAACAAATAAACTCTTCAGCTTTATAAGAGTAAATTTAAATTGTATAGAAAAGTGTAAAATCCTCTTCGATATATCACATTACTCCAAATAATTCACGACACAACGTAAATGTAAATCGTGAATTGTTGAGACCCCGTCGCGTCGATCTCCGAAGTTAGTTGAGTTTGTATCCGTCTAAGGATTGATTTAATAGAGCACAGGGATTTAAATTCTCACTATCAGTTTATCTGTTTCTTGAAGACTTGATGTTCAGTGTTGTCACATACATAAATATATTTACTACGGGGATGTGTGCAAAGATGTGTACAAAGGATATATCCTTTTAGAGCAACGTGGGCGAATTATCCTACTAATATTATAAATGCGAAAGTTGTTTTTTACTCCTTCACGCAAAAATTGATTGCAAACAGATTTTCATGAAATTTGGCACACACAGAGGGTAAATTGGATTAACACAGGATAGTTTTTCTTCCAAAAATCCCACGGAAAAGGGAACTATGCCGGTTTTCCTGTGACTATGCGGGCGAAGCTGCGGGCGAAAAGCTAGTCTGTCTTATAAAATATAATAGTTAAATAATAAATTGTATTAATAATTTGATCGCTAACTAATATATTTATAATTTTAATTAATGGTAACTTTAGTCTTCAAAGGCATGTTATAATTAGTATTGTGGACTGTATGTAGGTTGATGAAAACTCAGTTTCTTCCTTGA
>CAJQZN010035241.1:0-18802 GCA_907164685.1 Colias eurytheme | reverse complement strand
TTGGTCTTAGCATGATGATATATAGCCTATAGCCTTCCTCGATAAATAGGTTAACCAACACCGAAAGAATTTTTCAAATCGGACCAGTAGTTCCTGAGATTAGCGCATTCAAACAAACAAACTCTTCAGCTTTATAATATTAGTATATAGATTTAAGAAAAAGTGTAAATATTACATTACATTACAATATTACTAACGATAGTAAGAAATTGCTCTACATAAACCACCTAGAACCATTTTAAAGCCACATATTTTTAGTGCATTCGAGACTTTTAATATGTCCCTGATCCAATTCCTAATATAGAGTTAATAACTGGATGTTGAGCGCCATCTGGCATGTTCCAAGCCACAGAATGAATTGTATCTTGCCAATATTCGGCGTTCGTTTGGATTTGTTATTGCCATTCCTGGTCTAATGGCGGGAAAGTTACGTTATGGATTATACTTCGTTCCTATTGGATTAGGAATTGTTAAAAATATTTTTTGATTGAGGAATTGGTCTTTAGAATAATGTTGTTTAGTTTATATTGGGCATAATATTGTGAAGACGTCAGCTATGTTTCTATGTTTACGACACGCTCAATATAAAATATATAAAGTAATGAAAATATTTTATACGGGTTTCCGCTCGCGGCTTCGCCCGCGCAGTCAAAGAAAAACCCGCATGGTTCCCGTTTCCGTGGGATTTCCGGGATTGCGTCATTTTCCCGGGATAAAAAGTAGCCTATGTCCTTTGTCGGCTATCAAAATATCTCCATACCAAATTTCATGAAAATTGGTTCAGTAGTTTAGGCGTGATTGAGTAACAGACAGACAGACAGAGTTACTTTCGCATTTATAATATTAGTATGGATTTACGAGCTATTAAATACATTTAAACTAAGTTTAATTTTAATAATTAAAGTCCGATTACAATATGATAACGACAATAAATAGTGTGAATAATTGTATGCAATCAAACAAAACACAATAAAATTATTATAAATGCGTCAGTTGAAATAATACAATAATGATTTTATCGGAAAATTTCATGAAACAAAATCGTTATCCTATTAAAATATACAAATAATAAATAAGCTCTAACTGAAGAGATATTAAAAATATTCTGAAAGTAATAATCCGTTAATCCGGATACTATACAAACTACATAGACTACCGATATTCTAGATAAGATACGCTTTTTAAAAACAACTCTATAAATCCTCTACAGGCGACTGAAAGCGTGGCAGCTCATTACGTCTTAATGAATTATTCATTCCTCCCACCGACCCACTGGCCTTAGCATTTGGCTCAAAGAATTAGAGACGACAGGATGGTGCAACACTTCGTGTACTTTTATCTACAAGATTGCTACAGTCTTAACGTTAATGCAGACTTGGTATGCTTGGGATGGTCTTGACGCTTAAATCTGTAATAGTTAACGAATTATTGTATGTATTTTTTTTCTTATAGATTTTTTTTTAATGTAGCCCGATATATATTTAGATCATTACAATATCAATTTAAATTGTTAGCTCATTCTTCTTAATAATAATTAACGATTAAACAACTACCTATTACTGATCCCCATCATAACTTAACATGTAGTAATTGCAAATAAACTAAAAAAAAATTAAACGGTTAACATAATAATATGCGCTATCTAGTTCTCATACATCCATGTATTGGCCCGTCTTGCTGTTTCACTTTTGTAGGCCGTATAAACAGAATCTTAGCGTGATTAGACCTTTTGTAGGCTTCGGAGCTTGATGAACTGTTCTAAATCGAGTTTATGAATAACTGAATGAGTATCCGCTGATAACTTCCTTTTATGTAAGCTTACCGTGTCGAATTATTGTGTGATCTTTGCTCCATAGAGAGCGCTAATTTAGAAGATGTAGTTAATAGAGTAATAAGGGCCGGTTACACCACTAGCTGATACTATGAGCTTCATAGTATAAATAACAAATTTTGACGCTTCATACATTATCTATCATGATCTGACTGATAAGTTTAACAGGATAATTAAGAAAACTGTGAAACAAGAAGTAAACAGTTTGCATCATGAAAGTAATTTTTATGTCCATTTGGTTTAAAATTTGCTATTTTCTATGTTCTGCATGACGAAAAATAGGTATTATAGATGTTAGATTGCTCCATCTTATATTAAAAATGGTTAGCCATTGTGAAGATATAAACAGTTCTTTCGCTAATCCTTATAAATCTTGCTGGCATCGTGCTACCGCCTCTCATGAATCCCAAACGTGCTGCATTCCCAGGAAATGTTCCATTAGAATGTGTCCATGAGATTTATTTTCACACTGCTTTGATAAAAATTGTATGTACATATTATAAACCAAGGTTACACCTAATAAAAACATAATACATGATATAATATATGCTACACAGCACGTGCAAAAAGGCAACTAAACTTAGTGGTGACTCTATTTCATGAATATTTTTATACCGTGACATCGTAGTACCCAAAAAAATACGAATAAGAACTGGTTATTTTTATGTAAAATTATTTTTTTACAGATATTTTTATTTACAATTGGTATATATTTTATACAAAGGTGCTAATGATTTGATGTGTTAAAATTAAACGATCTCATTTTAATGCTATTAGCATGCTGATCGAAAATAATTTGAATTAATATGTAATATGAATACGCTAATTTTTATTACTTAAAACAATACGGAATAAATAAAGGTACATTATATTTTGTTGTAATGTATATTAAATTACGAAGTTAAATTAAACAATTAAGTGTATATCATGTTTATTTCGTGTTAAGTGCAATTCATTTGTATAATTTACTGAAATATGGTAAACCTATAAAATACATTGTAATTTAGAAGCATTTTTTATCTGCCCACGTTAGTTAGGCTAAAAACCCAAAATTATTATTTTTTTTTTTTTTTTTTTTTATTTTATATACTGCTTCATGGCAATCTGTTGATCACAACAATAAGCCACTAATTTGTGTGATATTTATATCTGTTAGGTTTTTTTTTTTTTTTTGCTTAGAAGGTCACATCTCAAATGGATGTATCATTCCATCCTTACAAATCTGCCCTGTAGTGTTGGCACACTATGTCTTTTTAGCCTTCTGTATTGAAGGCCTTGATCTCCGCTTAATTTAAAGGCTAGCTCATTTTTATGATTTGAAAGTCTTTTCTGGTAGGCGTCACTAAATTTAGTTATCTCCTGTTTGACAGTAGGTAGCTTTAAGTCTAAGTATATGATCCTATTACTGATGTATGATGGGATGTCCAAAATTATTAATAATGTTTCTATAAATCACTTAAAATTAACCCTCTTAAACACTATACAAGCTAAAATCAATCAATCCGTTTACACTACAGAGCGTGCCAAAGAATTCACACAGTATATTACACTCAACAAACAATCATTTTTCAGGTACACGAAATCGGGTATAAAATGTCAGTTCCGAGCCTTAGGCAACCTTGGGTTCATTTTTTCTCATACAACCAATCCTTATTTATACCTTCATTCGTATTTACCCTGCCCATATTTACCCGTCGAATATCGTACAATCAACATACTTAGACCCTAATATATTCCAGTACTGGTGTAAGCCACTTGAAAAGATCGTTATTTCCCAGATATTAGATTGTATCTGAATTATTTATTTCTTGCTTACAGGAATATTTTATTTAGATTTGTGGACTTATTTGGGAGAATAATAAACACGGTTTGGTCAATTGATGTAAAATTTATTTCAAAGAAATATACTATTTTGAAAGAAAGAAAAGGTACTTATTGCCAAAAGAACTTAATTGAATTTAAGATAACTTGTTCAAATGAGGCAAACGGACACAGCCTCTGTAAAATGCTGCATGAAATAATTTTGTATTTGCATTAGTTGTTTAATGAAATGTTTGTGGTTTACTTATGTATCTATATGCATATTATGCTCAATCTATTTAAGATTTTATGATATCCAGACTTGCCAGTAAATGTCGATAAGTAAAACGCTATCTCATAATTAATTTAATCATTACTTTATGCCCTACCTACTCGATTATTCCAAACATAAACTTTATGCTTATAAAGTTCATTCTATTTTTACGATCGTGACCATTCCTACTTTAAAAAAATAAACCGCTACTTAACAATCTAACCACGGAACATTCCGCTAAATTCTGGAACATTCTAAATACCTACGTGAGGACGTTTAAACTCACGAGGCAGTTTTAGTCCGGCCTTTGCGGTTTTATGCGGAGCCTTTGGCGCCCTTTGTGAGTGTCAATAGCTTTTGAAGCAACGCTCGGGCTACTTTTTAGTGCCAATATAGAAAAAATAATTATTGTATGAATTTAAAACGAAAATGTTAAACATGGAAATAGTGCTCGAAGTAGTTAGTGAGTAAATTAAATTAAGTATATTATAAAAAAACAATACTGTCTAATATCTTTTTATAGTGTAAAAACTGATATTTATTAACAACTTCTACTTTTGTGCGCTATAAAATTCAATCAGTCATGAAGTAGGTTTGTCTTGATTACTTACCATTTAAATGTGTGTGTCCTTGAGAAATGACGTGAAAAGAAAAATCTTTGTCTTTTTTATTAAACTACATTAAACTTTTTTAATCAGACGTTGGTTACGTAAATTTCATTCACTAATCGAAAACTAAAAACCAGTTAAACTGAAGTAAGATGAAGAAGTAAGTAAGTAAGAGCTTCGGTTCAAAAGTTAGGAGTAGGTAATATTAAATAAATAACCATCTATTTAAAATTCAAGGCAAGTCAAGCAAATATACCGACCGAGTCATAAGTTGCGAAATTATTCATCCAATTACATTACATTATCCAAACATTATTCTCTTGTGCATAACCTTTTTTACAAAATTGCAGCTTTCGACTAAAGCAATCTTTCTCAAGGGATTCGTATCGATTATAGAGAGTTGGCAAGTGTCCATTTGCGAATTGCTAACGTTGAAAAATATTGTTCAGCTAGAGCAAAGCCAAATTTAATTTGGGATTCGCGATTGATTTTTGGTGTTTCGTCTGCATTAATCCACTCAATTACGGCAATGGAAAACGGATTATGCTGCGTTTTCATTGTTGCTTATTTTGTTGAATGATTGATTTGCTTTTACTATACGGTTTGGAGATATATTCAAGTACAGATGTAGTATTTGACTTTATTTTTAAAGTTATTGCAGATTCGGTATGAAATTGTAGCAGCTCTGTTTATTTACGGGTCTTGCACAGTTTATAAAGAGAGGCAACGTTACTGAGTCTCGACTTTCTCTAAACTTATACCTTAAATTCATTATTAATTATATTAACAATTGGCATTTGTGTGGTATTTCACCAAACTTTTTGTTACTTTGTTCATAAACATAAAGTGACTAATTCGTGAATAATGTAGATATTAATCAAGATTAAAATGGCTAAAGCGTGTTTTCTTCTTCTAATACAAATGTAGGCACTTATTTTAATCTCGGATCAAGTCTGGACGTTTGAAAGCCACTCCATTTTCGCTTAGTCGACGAGTTTTGTGTTCGCCATTTCTAAAAACGTTCAAGATTGGTTTTTGTTGCAATGCTGTTCTTCGATTTTTTGTGTATTAAATTCTTCTGCTTTATCTGCTAAATCTTCTTTTCTTCTAAGGAAAAATGGCATATTTTTTCTATATCTTTTTTGTTTATAAATCTTAGTGAGAAAGGAAAAGTGTTTGTCATTTCTGTATCTGTGGCATGAAAGCTCCCAAATGGATAAATAATATGAGTGTTGCTTTTTTAAATTTAAAGTAGACAAGACTTTGCCTGGATATATTTTGCCTTATGTGTTTAATAGAAGTAAGTAGTCACATCCAAGGCAACTTTCACTAGGGCATTAATTGTGTGAATTTCGTTGAAATATCCCATGTTTGATCTGAAAATAAAAAATAGAAATTCTTAACACCAATGCGTATTATAAGTTATATCTATAACCATTATAAACTGATTGTTGATTTTAATCTAAGAAAATAATAATAAACTTATTGATAGTGCCTCACATTAACTATACTTATTATTATAAAGCTGAAGAGTTTGTTTGTTTGAACGCGTTAATCTCAGGAACTACTGGTCCGATTCGAAAAATTATTTCGGTGTTAGATAGCCTATTTATCGAGGAAAACTATAGGCTATTTATCATCACGCTAAGACCAACAGGAGCGAAGCCACGCGGGAGAAACCGCGGAGTACAGCTAGTAAATAATAAACACACAGACACTACAGCATCAAAGGAGATTTGTGAGATGCATAATAGTTTGTTATAAGTTCAAGTTATAATAAAGGCAACTGCTTCTGGGATTTCAAACTTACCGGCTCTTAGTTCATTAACAATGTTAATAGTTACTGCAAAAGTTTACCATAGGTACAAGGCTAGGGATTACGGGTGAAGCGTAATGAGATGCTTATGCTGAAACAAAATGAATATAAAGGTTTTTATACACTTCCAGTCTGGATGTTTCGGATCACTATAAAAAAGTCGCTTTCTCTGTCTCCATAATACGTATGCTTAAATCTCTAAGACTACACAACGGATTTTGATGCGGTTTTTTATAATAGATAGAGTGGTTCAAGAGTAAGGATTTAGTATATAATTTTTATACTAAAACCTTACTCTTGGAAAAATATAATAAGACAAAGCGCGAAGCCGCGGGCGGAAAGGTTGTTGTATGATAAACAAGAATATGATTACAGTGACGTCTTCTACAATGACTACTACAATTACCTTTTATTCATCATAATGTTGTTTTATAAAACAAATTGAAATTGGCTTACATGTTATAAGAAAGATAAAAATAATATAATATGTAGTTTAGTTAAACATTGACCCACTTAGTGTAGAGAAACAAGTACAAACGAAGACGATACGCCCCATCCGTCCCCTGTGTATAATATTTGTACGAATACAGCCTGATTGTATGTAACTGAAGCCAATTGACACGATCTTGAAGTTTGTCAATAGGCAGGAAACAGCGCGATCGAAGGGAATAGCTTGGAATAGCTCAAATTTTATTGGTACGCAATTATTATTGTGACAAATAGGAAAGAAATATAAAAGGCAAGTTTTTTTATTAAATATCCTACTAGTAATATTATTAATGCGAAAGTTTGTGAGGATGGATAGATGGATGTTTGTTACTCTTTCATGCAAATATTACTGCACCGATTACAATTAAATCTAGTATGTAGTAGGTAGACGAAGACCCAGAATAAGACATAGACTATTTTTTATCCCGTAGACAGTAACGGGAACTATGCGGGTTATACTACAATGTCATTATAATAAAAAGGACTAAAATGTTAGAGAAAGATCGGATTGCTTAAGTTGTGATATAATCTATGGCAGTAAGAGTAAAGTTAATAGAAAATAATGAAAACAAACATACTTTATGCTGACCCAGTTTAATAGAACAAGACAAAGGTACGATTACAAGCGCCGTTAAATAAATGATTAAATTTATTGTTACGAGAGTCCCACTCGAGGTGAAAGGTACACGGAACTTCAGATAAATTATAAATCTATTACTGGTAGAGTAACCCTAAAGTATTTGTACTTATTTGACGAATATAAGCCAATCCAGAGTACAGATGCGATTTAAATTATAATACGAATATAATTACGTCTCATGAAACTTATGAATCTTTAAATATTTTATTCAATAATGTACTTACAATTTAAAAAAATACACACATTATATTACATTTAAAAACATAGAAAAAATACGTGTAGTTTAATATGTTTATGGCCGTTTTTAATATTGTAATAAAGATATTGCATTTTAAAAATAAGTTTATTTATCAAACGAAGATACTAAATATAAAAGGATATCGTGGTCCCTATTTTGTTTGATGTTTTATAAAAAATATAGTTCACAGCATACTTTTAATCCATACTAATATTATAAATGCGAAAGTAACTCTGTCTGTCTGTCTGTTACTCAATCAGGCCTTAACTACTGAACCAATTTGCATGAAATTTGGTATAGAGATATTTTGACACCCGAGAAAGGACATAGGATAGGTTTTATCCCGGAAATCCTACGGGAACGGGTTTTTCTTTGAAAACGCGGGCGAAGCCGCGGGCGGAATGCTAGTAATAATATATTTACTCCGTTATAAACATGCAACGAGCGATGGCCACTAGTTATTAATATTAATAGTTCGATCTAAGCTAACATTATAGGCTTTGCAAAAAGCCATATCTAATTTATTAGCTTTTTATCAGCATAAATTATTTCAACGTAGGTTTCAATAGGTATTATTAATAGTTAAATTAACCGCATTCGTATAAGTTTAACAAAGTAAAACATATTTTTTTAACGAAATTATGTATTGTTTATGCGTTTTTGACTTTCACATAGGTATTATGAATTTTGCTTTCAGTATTCCAATAATTTTACATAACTACTAAAATTACCGAGGTATTACGTCTTACATAACAAATAAAGTATCAGTAAAATCTCATAAAATAGAGTTATTTGTACTTTATTTATTTTTAAACTGAAACTTTTATTACATCGTCTCAAACTTTTTGGTCTGTGTAGCGCATGTCACGTGACGGTCGAACCGTACGATAATTTTGTGCCTAAGTTTCACTTTTACCGGGGTTTCATAAAACCACACAACATTTTTTTTTCTTAATAGTCAGATAGGCAGACAAAACCGCACTTAATTATATTCCTATCCGCTATCGGCTATGGAATATTCTAGCACCACATTTACAAGTGATATATCAGCAAACCCAGTATCAACATAAGCAGTGTTCAAAATAAAAAGCCTCTTGTCTTAAAGGGACAAATCCTTGACGGGATGTATTATGTCGAACCCGGGACCCTCGTCAAGTGACGTTAACCTAGCCGTTAGAAGCTTTAAAACCGACATTGGCATTTTATTGGATTTTTTTTTATTCTATACACATACTTTTTTTCATTATGACGCGTTTAGACGACGTTTTACGGTTCTTGGTTGGTTCTTTGTTTGAAGCGATTGATTTTCGTTGCGTAAATTTTATTTTTAACTTTAGTCAGTTGAGATGTGTCACAAGAAATCTTTCGAAAGAAAAATGAAAAATCAATAGAAAAAATATGAAAAGTTCCAGTACCAAATCACTTTCCATTTATTATATTTTAAACGTGTTTACAATGTAAATATTTATAAGTACACAAATTAAATAAAATTTTTGTTGATATGTTTACATATAATGTTTAGATAGAATAATTAAATATCTTTTTTATGTTTTCCATTACTAATTGCTTGAAGTTGAAGTTGACTAGGGAATGTAAGTAGATCCTTATAAATAAGTAACATAAACATTTAATTATCCATTAAACGTGATTTAACTGAGGATATAAAATGGGATAATATGATTACAAAATATACTGAAGAGGGAACAAATTCAGTATTCTGTCTGTAGGTGGAAAATACAACAATTTAGTAGGTACGTGTATGTACACGTAGCTACTACGCTTCAGATTTGTCGCACTGCAGCGAGGGGATTTCAATACTTCCAAACAGCTTATTTATTATACATAATTTAGTTTAAACCGACCTATTTGATATTTCATAGAACATTTTATTGCAAACATTCTAGAAATATTGCCTTTTTCACGTCATTTATGTTCTTAGTGCGAGCATAGAATAGTGATTCTGAAAGCTTTTTGAAAGGAGCTAAATAACTATTTACACCATCTATTTAGACAATGTGATTGTTTAATCTTAACTTCAAAATAAGCCAATAAATGGATTAAAAAAGGGAATTCTCTCGTTACTATTCTAACTCTATACAGTTCGCTCAACTCTATCCTGGATATCGCGGATTTTGTCTTACTATGCTCAATGATACTTAAAACTTTTTGACACACTGATTACGTACCTACGCGTAACCTAAATACCAGTTATAAATACATATTATGTCACACCCTGTAGTGTTCTACAAGGGTCTCCATGTAGAGTAGTAACTAAGCTAACCATACACTCTCTTTACAGAGGTTTCTCAGTTGTGGCACCAGAAGTGGCTGTTCCAGGGAAGACCACAGCAATCCTGGTGACACTCCACGGCAGAGCTGGCGATGAGGTGGACCCTCTCAACGTGACGGTACGACTCGAAACACAGGACTCCGATAATGACGTGAAGTTGCTTACAAGCGCTAGCCAGATGATTACAGGTGAGATTTTTATGTGTGAAGTTCGTGGTATGAAATTGGATTGAATACCCGGGTCGTTAAAATAGTATAACTAGTCCCGTCATATTACTAGCTTGTTGACGATTGATTTACTTCACAATTAAATATGAGTTCAGAGGAGAACTATTTCAAAAGTTGATTAATGTTTTATAAGTTGGTTGATAGAGTGGTATTTTTTAGCATTGCATTTATCTATTAACTTATGATTTCATTTCATATAACCTACTCAATAAGTAATAACGGGAATCTGGTAAGTCGTCCCATTTTACAAAATAAGGGAGGGACAATGTTACCTACCTTTACAGGGATAGAAAATCACTTACATATTATGCCTACAGCAGCTGTATGCATCATTTATTTCGTATGTTAAATGTTGTACGAAACTGATAAACGACTATATTATCGTAGTAACATAGAATAAAAGTATGAAGTATTCTTATTGCATGTAAAACTAAACCCATGTTTTATAAACATATTTCTAGACATTTATAAAATACCTAATGGAAGTAAAAATCAACCAGAAATACCATTGCAATCCATTTGAAAAGGCAAATACTCTTTTCATACATTCGCTAAGTGTATATTTCTCTTATTTTCAAATAGTTTTGTAAGGTCATTTTAAAAGTTTTCTGCCAATAGATATCGGATGTAGGAAAATTGTTTTGCATTCAGAAATATATAAACATGCATCGGAGGTGTTTCCTTTTCACGTATTGAATTGAAGTAATGCCAAGTCTCTTGTATGTCTTTGAAATGTTTTTTTTTGTTTGACTGCTTTTATAATACAGCAATATTTTGTGTTGAAAAGTAAATAATATACATTATTTATGTCAAGAAAATCTATACTTAATATTATAAAGCTTAAGAGTTTGTTTGAACGCGCTAATCTCAGGAACTACTAGTTCGATTTGAAAAATTCGTTCAGTGTTAGATATGATAGCCCATTCATCGAGGATGGCTATAGGCCATAGAAATCTAAATAACAAGACACTAGAAGTCGTAAGCGTGCGTGACCTTGTCGCCACTCAGGTGATTTGCACATCACCAGTGCATTCGTCACTGTTCAGTTGCTCTGGAGACGTATGAGTGTATACATGGTGTGTTTCAGCAATTCCCATTGCGGAAATTCTTCCACAAGTTGTAATTATACTTATAAAGGAATAATATTTCATCGGAAAATATTTTTTTTTAGAAATAATGCCGTTTTTCCTTAAAATTATAGAATATTTACAAGTATTACGAGTGTCACCATAGTAATCGAAATAACAATGAATGACACAGTCGACCATTCTTATTATCACGTTTGTTCGTATTGGAGCAAAAAGTCTCATATACTTAGGGATGTTATTCTAAAATAAACCGTAAATTCGTGCGTTAGGATACATATTCAAAAGCTTAATTTAATAGATAAGTTAGTTTTCACTAAAATCAAGCTGTCCAATAAAAGGCATAGTTTACTTGTGTGTACTGTTTAGCTTTCGGTTTGAATGTGTTGATTTTGGCGACAGCGGTTTTCATATGAATTATGACATTAGAGCACTTCTATGTGTCTTGTTATTTAGATTTCTATGCTATAGGCTATATTATATTATCATCACGCTAAGACCAACAGGAGCGGAGGCAGGTGGGTGAAACCGCGGAGCGCAACTAGTTAAAGATAAAACACGAAACAATAACGATTGCTGACAACTTTCTAACGATAATTCATACCATGATCAGTGACTGTAACATATAATATAAATTTTATTACAATTTTGCCGCAAGTTTTGCATAAATTTATATCGTCTGAGGCCATCAAGGCGGCATTTATCTGGGAACGTAGAACCTTCCGTTGGCAAAGTGTAGTGCACTTTAAATTTAATTCGTCTTTTGTTTCTCTTCTAATACATTTTCAAGTCAGTATTATTTTTCGCGGATAATCTTCCTAGATAGAGGTCGGTGAATTATCTTTATTGATTAATAGATTAGATATTATTACATACCTAATATTATTATGAAATATAGATTATCAGTATCAGTATTCACTCAAAAGTAAAAAAGAAGGTTGTAGTACAAAATTACGCTTTATTTCATTAATTACTAGCTAGTTACGTGATATCAAATCAGTAGAAGCCTACTATCTAGACTAATCTATCTCTGTCCAAATTCATCCAGATCCAATCATAGATGTTTGCGTGAGCAAAAAAAGTCCTTTCATACTTTCGCGTTTCTAGTAAACTAGCTGTTTGACAATTTCGTTGTTATTATTATATTTCTAAATCTATGCTATACAAAATTCAGCCATTCTTGAGCTATAAGTGGTGTAACTAACACGACCTCTTTATAATATATTATTTATTAGAGAAAGCAGTAGATATGTCCAACAATTTCCACCAATCATCTAAATATATAAAACTCAAAGGTGACTGATATAGTGATCTATCAACGCAGCACAACCACAGGACGTATCGGGCTGAAATTTGGCATGCAGGTAGATGTTAGGACGTAGGCATCCGCTAAGAAAGGATTTCCCGAAATTCTTGCGGGAACGGGGAAAAACGGGGATGCACGTACAAAGTCGTGGGCGGAAGCTAGTCAATAATAAAACATATCATATATAATCAAATCCCCTAAACACATAATATGTATCAAAAACAGTATCTTATCAAGTGCAAGAGTTGAATAAAAGCAGCACCGTAGCAATGTAGGGACACACGACACTATCTTGAAGTAGATTAATGTCCTCGAGAGATTGCTTCACGTTGAGAGCAGCCTTATAGTAATTTTAGTTGAATTACTCCGCTGTACGAGCGACTGTTTTGAACTTTACAGGCTTTTGTTTAACGACGTCTGTGATGTTAACGCAGTTAAACTGACGAAATAGTATGATATTATCTTATTATATTAGATGTAGATGCGCCACTTGCATATTATAAAAATTAGGCACTCATTTTCATTGGCACATTATTTGTCATTATAGCTGACAGATGAGCTATACAGAACGAATTGGTGGTAAATGGTGCAGCTGTCATGACGAAAGGTGCTTCTAGAAGAAGTCTTCTAGAATAAATAAATGTTTGAGTTTGAGTTTGAAGTGCAGAAGTTGGGAAATTACTAATCTTCTAAAATTAATGGTTATGCAATATTGAGACAATAAAAACAATTACAAAAATAATTGTTCAAATAACATGCAATTGAAATAAAACACACTTAACACAACCATTATCCCCTCAACCGATACTAAAATTAACTATTTACACGCAATATTTTCTCATTTACATAATTGTAACAGCAATCATGAATATATTAAACGGCGTATTGGTAATCGCAATAATTTAGGCCCAATTAACGATAACAGTAATCATTACGCTCGATTATCTTAATCAGTAACTTAACTAATGGTTATATTGTTAAACGACGTTTTATATTATGGTTATTCTCGTTATGCTTATTGTGTAGGCTTAAAGTTATAGAGCTTTTGATAAGAATCGAAAGGAAAATTTTTATCTGGTTCTTTTTAATATTATAATGATTCTACATCGTTGTTTTTGCATTAACATTAAAAGGTTTCGAAGAATTCACATAAAGTAAAATGATAATTATTCTTTGATCCAAATCGTATTTACAAAACAGTATACATATAAATAAGAAGAAAACCAAGCATCAAATATAATACAGAAAGATAATCTTCTAATCAAATACATCACACTATGTTCACAGCATTTATAGGTGTCAGATATATTATAACTAGTTATCTAGCACATCTTGACGAGGCTCGGCGGCTCTAAATTAAACTGTTGATAGCTCAAAGCGATAGGCCTTCAGATATCCGATCTTTGCTTAATGAAACACCGTTTAAGCTTCGTGCTAAACTGATGTCACTGTATACATTTCGATTGAACGATTTCTGATGCTTTGTTCTATTAGGGTACAGATTGGGTTTCATATCTTTAATCGAAATTGTTAGTTAACCTACTAATGAGTTATATTGATATATTTTACACTTTTTGAACCTACAAATATAATAACCTACAAATCTGTATATTTAATACGGAACAGAAAAGAATAAAAACCGGCCAAGTGCGAGTCGGACTCGCGCACCGAGGGTTCCGTACAATTTAAGGTTTTCGGAATTTTTCCTTTATGTGTGCTATAAAACGTTGCTTCATGCCAAATTTCAAGATTCTAGGTCGACTGGAAGTACCCTTTAGGTTTTGATTCCCTTGCGAGTACTTGCGAGTTTCAAAATATGCAGCTTAAATTGCTGTTTCTTTTGATTGCGTTGACATAGAAGTTTGATTTTGTTACAGCTTAAAGGTATTATAGACCTGAGTATTTGGTATGAATTTCAATTTAATACCTCTACGCGTTTATGAGGAAATGGGTAGTAAGTTTAAAATTATTAAAAAAAAATATATTATGTGATGTAACTAAAAATTTATGGTTTTCGTAATTTTTCCTTTATCTATGCTATAAGACGTTGCTTCGTACCAAATTTCAAGATTCTGAGTTTACGGGAAGCACCCTGTAGGTTTTGATTCCCTTGCAAGTGTCGAAAATTTGCGGCATAAACGGCTGTATCTTTTGATTGCGTTGGCTTAAAAGTTTGATTTTTTCACAGCTTCAAGGGACAGTAGACCTGAGTAATTGATATAAATTTCAGCTTCATACCTCCACGCGTTCCTGAGAAAAAGGGTCTTGACAGACGGACGGACGGACGGACGGACAGACGGACAACAAAGTGATCCTATAAGGGTTCCGTTTTTTCCTTTTGAGGTACGGAACCCTAAAAATTAACTAATCACATACTCACCTTTAACTCCTCGATATATTACATTTAGCTTACCTAATTATCAGTAAAATGATAAATAATTTTTGTCAAAAGGTAGGCTGTAGGTAATACAAGCGGCAATTCATACCAGCGTAGCACCGTATCGGTATATCACAGTCTGAAATCTCCCATTACATTAACATCTTAATCCAAATATTGCTCACTTTATAGAATGAGATAAACAAATTGAAGACATGCAAGTACCGAGTAACTGTAGAAAGAAATTCTCTGTAATTTTTCCATTCCACCACACAGATGGCGCAGCTGCTGATCACGGTTCGTTAGCTACTCCTCGAGCAAATCTGATTTCTTTGGATTCAATTAGCTATTGATTTTCGTTATTAACGCCTGTTTTGTTTGAAAATGCTAGCTCGAGGATCTACTACAGGACTAATCAATTGCGTTTATTTGCATGTTTGAGATTGTCAAAGTTGGATGTCTTGCTGGAGATGTTTGAGGTTCTGTACTGACAAAGTATTATGATGAATTCCTTACACAACTTAGCCATTGCTTATAAAACACAGACATTATGAATAACTAGCTTTCCGCCTGCGGCTTCGCCCGCGTTTTTAAAAAAAAAACCCGCATAGTTCCCGTTCCCGTGGGATTTCCGGGATAAAACCAAGCCTATGTCACTCAGAAATGATGTAGCTTTCCAACAGTGAAAGAATTTTTCAAATCTACCAAGTAGTTTCGGAGCCTATTCAATTCATACAAACAAACAAACAAACAAAAAATCAAACCTTTCCTCTTTATAATATTTGTATAGATGTATAGATGTATAGATGACCCAATATATCGTTTTGGTCTATTACACACGCATACACACACAGACACACGTACATATTTACAATATTAATTGTAGTTATTTTAATATCCTTATCATCTCTATCTGCCTGTCAGAGATCAGCTGTAAGACTCTTCCGACCCTGTACGTTTTTATTGAGTGATTTTTGCGAAATAATTGATTTACTAATGTATAGAATTTTTCATTAATCCAAAAATATTTTTTGTACTGTTTATTATGAAAAACGAAATTAAGTTGGTGTCTCCAAATATATTCCCCCTTTCTTTGATTGGATCTTTATGTTAAAAAAATCTGATTAAAAGATATTTTCAAGACAAAAAGTTTGCAAACTTATTTATATTCTTCTAACTTATTTAATAACTTCAAAGTTATTAGTGCTCAACGCTTCAAGAGAATATGGAATTAATTTTTATTTAAGTTAACAGAGGCTCACCCTTCTCTCAGTAAACACGGTTTAATTCACAAAAATATTTCTAATTTCGCACAAAAGCCTGTCTCTCTTTTATTATTTGGTGTTTTAGAAAATACATTTTTCAGTACCGCAAAATTATCAAAAATATTTAAAAACCTGCTTTTCTTAACATCTCGAAAAGTTTTTTACAAAAAAAATATAGCTCTCGATGTAAGCACATTCCTTTTTTTTTCATTCCATATTTCATCTCTCTCTCTCATTGATATGTGTTGAAAAGTGTCGTGTTCCATAAATATTACAATTAGCTTCTTTTTTATAATTTAATATACTTATTTACTTGACATCTATTCGTACTTATTCGAAGCATATAATTATGATTGTCTAATCTTTTCTGTCTGCATTTGAGCAATAAAGTATATTAGGCTCTCCATTGTGTTATATTATCTACTTTAATCATTATCTAATATAAACTAGGTAGGTACCTATAGGACGCTATTATACAAAAAAACAGTCTCTTTTTTTCTGTCATCTTTTTGCTACGTTTAGGTAAAAAATTATTGTCCAAAAGTTAATTAAAATCCACTCATCGTTTATAATTTCAGAGTAAAAAACGCGGTATTTCTCTACTGTTTAATTTTTTAATAAAGAGGTCTCATATTGAATGGAAACGAAATGTCACAAACTATAGACGGCAAAAGAAAGCTGCAAAACTCAGTGAGATTTCTATGCAAAACACTCGCGAACAAAATATTTTATTTGGCATGTACATTTTTTCCTTTGTACTTATGGAAATTTGATGTCGCTAGAAAGTACGAGAAGAATATTAAACAGCCAATTCAAAATTTGATAACTTTTTGGCGAAGTTCATAAAGGCATGAATATTTTAGTACAATTCAATTGTAAGTTGCCTTTTAATGTAAGCTCGATATAACACAATTTGGACGTGTGCTGGATGTGATTAATTAAATTCTTCGGAACAATAAATTTCATTAACAATCAGCTAGAAATATAAAATGGTATGCTATAAATAAATTTAATTATTGTAATAATGTATACGGATGTTTGAATTTCAATTAATAAATTACTAATAAGGAAATATAACGAACATTTCTTGTGTGAAACAATAAATGAACGAAATACGCTCTTTATATTTTCTTTCTTTGTAATTTCTTTAATATTTCCCTATTATTTCTATAGAATTTTATATTTATATATACAGTACAAATTTAAAAAATTCGTGAAGCCATTAGGTATCTAAGTAAATAGTTAACTGCTTCTGAATATAATTAATTGATTAGATGTGGAAAGGCCTACTGCTACCGATACCAGAACAGAAATGAATGGATTACGATAAATTTAATACCCTAAGCAAGGAAAATACATTACTTATTTGATTCACTGGTGAATTTTATATGTATAATTGGGGCTCTTTATAGCAATCACAGCGAATTATCTAGTTATAGAATAGTTTTAGAACTATTTAGTTTTTAGTAATTTCAGCAAACCACAATAAGCAGCAATATTTCATCACAAATATCGTCATTATTCCGCACTCACTTTATGACTTTCCGTTAATTTCTTCATCATTTTAATATATCTATCATTTTATTTACGATACTTACTTACTAAAATAAAAAATATACCATCTATATTTCCTAAATATTTCCAAAAAATGCCGCTACGTGAAATTGCTTCAATCGGAAACTGTAAATAAAACCAAAAACGATGTTTTAAAGTTCAAATTTCACCTGAATAATTCGCACATAAAGCATTCACTGGATGAAGCGTGGAACATACTTTTAACTAGATACCATCGCTTTGAAACTCAATACGGTGCGATGGTCTCGTTATCAACCTTTTTTGTCTATTTAAAATAAAAGTTTAAAACCAGATCGGCTAGCAATGTAAATGGTACTTTTTCACAGAACAGCGTGCGGTCGCTCTGCGGACTGTTTAGAAATATGTTCGTGTTTTTGTGACTGCGTTTTATAATCTTTTTGGTTAGTCTTTAGTCAAATGGATACCGTGTGTTGAGTAATTAAAAATTTCTAATAAAGTAACAAAATTATGGACTGTTTTTGTACTTTATTTTTTATTATGAAGGTATTCATATCTATTAATTATTATCAGTCGTGTAATTCTATGACTATATCATATGAAATATTTCTTTCATCACACCCATAGAATAAAATATGAGGATTATGATAGCAATAATCGAATATTAAACCCGTTGTAGAGTCCATAATTCCAAAATTTAATTAACATACCAAAGCAATTTCCTTTTATTTATTTTTCGAATCATTCCTGCCATTTTATCCGATATCTAATAAGGATTTATTCCGTAAACAAAGAGGATAATGAATTACGTAAATATATCATCGAAAATCCACATTCATAAAACCGCAGGCATGAAAAGGATCGAAATAAACGGAAAAAATATTCCTTTTCACGAAACAATGTTTATCCCGAAAATCTTTAATCTCGTAATGGGATTACAATTCATGTTTAATTAATAAGATTGACCTAATTAGCCAAAAAGTTTCTTTGTTAACACAGATCTTCAAATAGAAATTATTTGGC
>CAJQZN010035240.1:0-23391 GCA_907164685.1 Colias eurytheme | reverse complement strand
TCTTATATATAAAAATGAATCGCAAAATGTGTTGGTAAGCGCATAACTCGAGAACGGCTGAACCGATTTCGATAATTCTTTTTTTATTATATCCCTTGAAGTACGAGGATGGTTCTTATAGCTAGAGAGCTAGTTAGTTTAGTTTTAGTGCAGTGGCAGTGTAAATGTTGTTGTTGAGGTTATGTAAATTTAACACTTTAGTTAACTACCAAGATATAAAGAAATGAGGATAGGACACAATAACTATTGGTTGAGGTATTTATAAACTCATAATATACTTTTAAAAAAATCACGTTTTAATAAATTTCTAGAATTAAATTAGAACAGCTGATTCAAAATAGCCTAAAAAATCTTAATAATAATAATTACGCTTCACAGCAAGAAGAAATGTACCATATGTACCCGCACAAAGTCGATATTGTGTTGCCTACCGTTCGACTCAATGGCTAGGGTTGTAACTACCTTTAATAATTATTACCAAACTAATAAACCGAGTGATGCGAAATAACCATAATTCTTTTAGAGTTTGATAAAATGATCAGGCAGGTATTTTCTTTAATCCTCTGAATTCTCGGTTACTAAATTGTATCGTTGAAATTATTCTTAATCGCGTAAATTTAATAAATAATCATATGGAAAACACTTTTCATTTGTTTTTTTACTTTCACGCCCAACTACTATACAATAATTACGTTGTTTCGGTATTTTGACGAGAAAACGCAGGAAACATCCGTTGTATCATTTTAGATAGATTGTATATTTTGTATCTGTAGAATTGAAATCAAAGCTATGTATATGTTGTCTCCATTCTTTTCTTATCGGATTGTTGATCCCAATGCGAATGCGTCACTTAAATTTTATAAAAGACAATTAAGAACATCAAAAATAAAGTGATACGTAAATATTTCACAGTGCAATATATTATATAATTAATAATAATTATATATTTATGAAAAAATAATTACATCAGATTTAATAATAGCAATTGTTTTGAATGTACATAATATGAATAAATGATTACATCATAATAGTAATAATTACAATTGTTTTATTTCCCATTTGTTGCAACCCTAGCATATCTTCATGTAGCAGCAGAAGTACCTACACTGGCGGCGCGGCGGCATCGTGCGACATCAAAGGCATTGCCTTACTAGGTAAGTTTATAATGACTCATTTCTTTTATTATATAATTTACGTTTTACTTTTACAGAATCCGATTCAATGGATTATGAAGACGAGTCACACAACGCCATACGATAGTGATGATGAATGAACATTTCAATAAATGCATGCGTGTTTTTTTATGTTGTTTTGTAATTGTTAATTGTTTCTTAAATAAAGAAATAAACTAAATATTTAAATGATGATTTGTTATTTGCAACACAACTTTATATTTGAGATTCTTTACAAATGTATATTTAGTTTTGTATCATCAAATTTATAAATTTTATTCCATAGTTTTCAAAATTAAATGTAAATGACCATAAAAACATTAATAAAGTAAATCATTGATGTAAGGTCAGGGAACGTAATACATATATACATCTGACCATGTAGAAGCTAAGTCTTGTTGACTGCTGAAGTCTGTAAAGTTTTGTTGTCTGCTGAAGTCTGTACGCAATGAAAATGTCTGCCGTTTCGAAAATAAGTTTTTAAGACCCTAATAAATAAAATATATGTATATATAATGGCAGATCTGGTCAAATACTTTCAAAATTGTATTTTTTTCAGCACTTTCATAAGTGTCTGCCAGAATGTTATCCGCGTGATAATGGTCTGCCATTGTTATTTTCCGATAGTAATAATAATCTATTTTCAAATATCAAAATGGCAGACGTGGTCAAATGGTTTCAAAGTTCGCCAAAAATTTCCACCTGTCTTACCTAAGCGCGCGCCCCGTCCACCACTCTGGGCTTAGTGACTCCTCATCTCATGTATAGTAGGTATAGGGGAATCAACACACAAAAATCCAGGTCTGGTCAAATACATACAGGTAGCTTTGCGCTAGCTCTCTAGCTATTACTTCTTATGGAGAGAAAACGTAAACATGTACCACGGGCGAAGCCGGGGCGGACCGCTAGTAAATAATAAAATAATAAATAGTGTATTAGATTTGTTATTGTATCTTGTATACCTACGAATAATTATTCTTACGTCTTGTTGGGAAATGTTCAAATAGTAAATACCTACCTATTGAAATAATTTACTGTTACAAATCATTAGTGTTATTAGTTTTGAGTGAATAGGCATGGATCAGAAATTCAGAATATAATATGCTACTAACTACTCAAATACATACATGTTTACACAACAAACACCACTGACCTCTATAACTATAAGTTATAGAGGTCAGTGACCGTCAGTGACAAACACTATGGATACCTACGCTCGCGAATGCAAATTCGGTGATTTACTAATTATTGATACCTAGTCATTGAATTCGTTTTGAAATAGCCTGTACTTTGTAATTTTTAGTGTTATAGACATTTATAAAATGTGGTGCTCATTTTTTTGTAATAAATCATCCCGAACGCTATTGTATTTTCGTTGTTTTATTTCAAGTGAACACCTAGGTATACAATTTTGTCACGAGCCGCCTCTGGCCTCTGGGTGAAATAAACAAGTCAAATGATTTTTGTTCTAATTGTATTTTGGTAGTAGTTTGTTTAGAATTTACATTACCATTGTTTAATTTTTATTTTGTATTTGCAGTAAAATAAAAAGATGAAAAACTTCATTAGGTATATTGTACGACACCTCACTCTGAATCGCGCTAGCGAAATTTTTTCGTTACAGAGCACATATACAACTTTCGGACAATCTTCATTGAGGCCGGCCGGCAAATCGAGTATGTCGAGAAACTTCACTTATTCGATGGAGGTATTCTACCTTCCTTCCTCCACAGTTGTGGGACCCCGACGTGCATTGAACACGCAGCTTTCTGATACTAGTAGCTAAAATCAAAACCACAGATATGTCTGTGATCAAAACCATAATAATATTTTTACCTATTATTTTACTAAAAGTCGAGTGCATCGAAATCGTAAATATGTTTTTCACCTTCCTGGTTTTTTTTCCATAGTAAATAGTGTTTTTGATTTGTTGTTGTATGAATAATTATTCTTACTTGTTGGTTATGAAATGTATTTTGAAATAATTTACTTTTACAAATCATTACTGATATTAGTTTTGAGTGAAAATGCTTGGATCAGCATAATATCATATTTGCTACTTCAAATACATGTTTTGATTAAAAAAAAACAATAGTGTAATGTAGGTAATAAAATAAAACTGCGTTTTATTGTAGGTAATCAATTTTGACATTATTTATTTCCCAAAATTACAATAAAATAGTTTACGCCAACAAATATAACTTTTATTTTTATAACAATCCTACTTCCTACTAATGCGAAAGTTCATACATGTTTCAAAAGAAAAACTTTTACTTTTACTATTATTTCAATTTATCCGGTTTAATTAAGACTTAATATTGATACATATGATCATTATAAATACAAATAGGAATTAACAATATAACGAATACGTGGCACAACTAAAATTTTACCGATACCACCCGTGGTCATTCTCCTTTGTGGGTCATTTGTAACAGGATGGCGGTTCTACAGCGAAAAAAGAAAAATGATGGTCAGAACGCTGATACCGGATACCTTAAGATACTGTAATATAAAATATTACTAGATTAGATAAAATATTATAGGTAGTATCTTCACCGTGTGTGACGCGCTTTACATTCACGCCATCTAGAGTTAAATCTTTATCATTTTTGTATACGTCTGTGTGTGTAAACGACCCTGTATGCAATGACAGATGTTAAAACGCATAATTTTACCGAATTGGGTGGATTTTAAGGCAATGATATAACATATTTCAATAAAATATAATATTCAGTAACCGCCATGACTATTCCTAGGTTTGATGACTATTCCAATTACGCAAAAACTCAAATAAACTAGAAATGTAGAATTCAGCGCCATCTAGCGGGATATTGGCTGGGAACAGATCGTTGCAATCACCTTAATCAAAATTTTTGGAATTTGCACATTTTTTCCACATTAATTCACAAATCACAATTCAAAAATAGTGTTTATTGTTTTCAAAATTTGGCATTGGCCTTTTTACAGAGTTGCCACTTGCCACTTACCTAGTATCTGAACTTCACAACACAATGTCAAAAATAAAAATTCTTAGCTGTTAAAATGATGAAAAAAAAATTCCACCATTCCTATTCAACATTACGGTTGAAGTACTAAAACTATTCATCTCCCTAACACATAACACATTTATAATATATTATGAAATTATTAATAATTATATCAGAATGAAAAAAAAACACAAGCATTTAATTCTGTGAATCAAGCTGGCAACACATTCTTACACACCAAGAAGCGGGTAATTTGAAAATCTCTTTACGTGAATATTTTAAGCGAGCACAAAATTATTAATATGATATTGATTCTGTAAGATAATAATTTAATAATTTATACGAAGTAAAAAATTCATAAAATAAAATTTCAAACAGCATACCAAATGTTTTAAGTAAGTATCTTTAATAACAGCTCAATTCCTTTGTAACAACTCTATTTCCAAGATTAACTATAAATTATAATGTTGATGAATTATATAGTTATTTTGTAAAAAATTTTGCTCCCGTTTTTTTATACTTCATAATTTTAGTTACTTTGTAATTTTAGTAGTTAAAAATATAATTTTAGTTGAGGGATCTGGTATACGTATGTAATTTTGGACGGTAATTTAAAGATTTTGGCAATCGATCATATATATATCGTTGATAATATCTGTTATTGCTAGTTAAAAATATATGGCGTAGTTAAAATATTTCACTCAAAAAACAATAAACACGCTCTATAACATGTCGCACATTATAATATATTAACGAATGAAAATCGATTGATGGTAATAATTTAGCCCTGAGCTGTCGGTAACGACCGATAGCCAGATAGCCAGTTATCGTAAAATAAAATACCAGTAAGTAGTTACTGTCAATTGTTTTTTGCCTGTAATGTTTAAAAAAATATAGATTTTAAAAAGAGAATCATCATAATGTTTTATAATGTTTAATACATACGAAACAAAATATTGAAAAAATAATAATTGTAATTAAGATATGATTAAAAAATATTAAAGTTTGAAGTGTAAAATGATATTAAATGTTATGAATATAAGTTTGGAGGAAGAAATAAGATCCTTTTGGGAATACGTAAAACGGTGAGAAAATGTTAGTTATATTTTAACTGAATTTTGGAGAAATAGTAGTTATCTAGAATTCTTTGAGGTAAATTCCTACTAGTAACTGTTATTTTATTTATATTTTGTTATCAAATATTTTTTAATGTAGTTGCCCCAGCAGACGTTGTTCTGCTCTATTGCCCCTTTTCCGTGTTTTCTCTCTGTAAGAGAGACCGTTGACTGCCTTGTGCCAGTTTTATAGATACTTGATAAGTAGCTGTTAGGTACCTTTATTGATTAGGTACTTACCGCCTCAGCTTCGCCCGTGGTACGTGTATAATATAACCTAGGTACAGCAGGCATCACATAATACTGTGCACACCCAAAGGTGAAAGAATTTTTGAAATCGGTCTAGTAGGTATGCCGCGGCCGCGAGATTGGCACGTCCGAACTTCAAACATCAAAATAATTAACAATTAATTTTTGTAAAGTTGAAATGCTAAAACAATGCTTAAAGTATGTATATTGTTATTGTGACTCATAGTCCAACAAAATATAACTTCGGGGAAGCAATTCTTTATCAACGACACATTTTTGTCGCATTATTCTTTTGAAACAATAGTAGCATTACCTGATGATGATGAAAATAAATGAGAACTTCACTAGGTTAGCAACATAGCATATAGGTATTATTATGTACTTATAGTCAAAAACTTTCATCTCCTTTTTCAGGCCTTCGGGAATAATTCCCCAAAAATCTAATTCAAACCTACTATGGTTTATCATCTGCACTATATATATACATAGTATAAAACAAAGTCGCTTTCTCTGTTCCTATGTCCCTTTGTATGCTTAAATCTATCAAACTAGACAACGGATTTTGATGCGGTTTTTTTTAACATAAAGTGATTCAAGAGGAAGGTTTTTGGTATATAATTTATTAGGATTTAGACAAAGCGGGCGAAGGGGTGGGCGGAAAGCTAGTTGAAAATATAACAGACAGATAGATATGTATAGGCTTTCACGTTTATAATATTATTTCTTTATTATGATTTAATCATTATATTATGTACCTAAGTAATATTATTAGTACCAGTTGCCTTGAGAAAGTAAAAAATAAAATAAAATTCAGGAATAAAGGCAGCGTTCTGTTGATGAAAAAATTTTCAAAATCTGAGTAAATTCGGTTCAGTAGGTATAGATACTGGAAAATAATACGTTTTTGTGTGTAAAATAGCGACCACACTTTAATTAGGAAATGTTCGTTACTAGATATTTCACTTTAACTGTTTACTAACTGGAAAATATGTAATCGATACTTCATAAAGTTTTCATTGCAAGCGAAGTATGTCAAGGTCGCTAGTCTGTGTTGTGTGTGGGTATTATTTAGTCGTTATGTATGAAAAACGATAAAATTGTGTGCCTTTATTTTCATTAGCATACGATCGATGGTAATTATTACCTACGTATGGGTTACATTTTTAACTCGGTTATTTTTTGTTATTTTTAGTAATTTATTAAGTAGGTAGGTAAGTACCTACTTGCAATATAAAAGCTTATTAAAGAATATCACGGTTTTTCAAAGGTTGAACTAAGCGCATAGGAAGGGCGTTTGTTTTTCATAACTTAAGTTTAACTACGTTTTAAAAATAAAGAGTAAAACTACGTGGCAGAAACAAGAATTATATCTAAAATAATAATGTTGTGTCCTCTCAAAAAATATTAAATCTTTAAAGTTTAAACAATAAAAAAATGCATAAAATTATGTTTTACTGCGAATTCCAAAGTTTTGACAACGTCCTTATCGGGAGTCACCATAGTTTCTTTATCCTTTAAATGTCCTGAAGATAACGTGAAGGGACAATAGTTCTTAGAAAGTTAGAAGAAATAAATTACTTTACAATGCATTAGTATAAATACTCAAAACACATTGGGATCTACATCAGTGCTTCTTCAGGATCAGCTTCGGGAAGAACAGAAAAAGACGTAAGTTTAATATTAATTTACTTTTGGGAGAACTTGCTTGCTGAGCAAATTTAGTTTATGTTAAAATAACATTTGTGTTCTTATATTGTTCCATCGTGTCTTTTTGTTTAACAAAAATACGTAAGTAATTCAAATAATATCTTGATGAATTTTCAGATGTCCAAAATAATAATAATATCGGCATTAGTAGCCTCCGTGCTATCAGCCGACATTCACCGTTTGGAAAATCAGGGTCTTCCTGTTAATCCTGAAGCTGTAGAAACCCATCCAATTTATAAGAAAGCCCGATCTGAAGAACATCACCCTGTGTATAAGGCTGATAAGATAGAAACGAGGGAAAAGGTGGATCTTGGGAGGGGAATGGGACCAATCGCTAAGCATGACATGTTAGCTGACGAACCGGCTCCTGGAGTGATGACGGAACCACAGAATAATGTAAGTTACTATTCATTTTAAATAGTTAATAAATAATAAATAAATATTATAGGACATTATTACACAAATCGACCTAGTCCCACAGTAAGCTCAATTAAGGCTTGTGTTGTGGGTACTAGGCGACGATAAATATAATATTTAATAAATACATATATAGATAATAACACCCAGACCCAAGAACAAATAATTGAGTTCATCACACAAATATTTGCCCTGACCGGGGATCGAACCCGGGACCGTCGGCTCAGTAGGCAGTTACTTTACCACTGCGCCAACCGCGTCGTCAAAAAAAAAAAAAAAAATAGTTATTAGGGTATCGTTTCGTTTTTTATTTATAAATTTTTATGAAAGTCTGAAAATGGAATATTAGGTTAATGTTAAACACTACCTAGTGTAAAACTTCCTTCATTTCTGTTATTTGGAAATATTTTAAATTAAATCGAAAAACTATAACTTTTGAGACTGTGTTTAGTCATACCATTAATATATGACGTATATTACCATTTTTAAGAGAATAACATCTTTTGTTCAGGAAAATATTGCACCTACGGGATTTACAAATCCAGCTGAAGTGGCCTATCCAGACATTCCATATGCTCCTGGTTACAACTACGGGAATGGCTACGCGGCCCATGGGTATGTATACCTATGTAATGTCTATGTATAAATAAATAGATTTTTAATTTAGGATACTAATATCAAAAACTATTTTTTTTCAGTTTATAATAATGAAACCTGTGTAGCCAATGTATGTTTTTAATATATTTTTTATTTTTATTTTAGGTACGACTTGTATAGCAATAATCTTGGAGATTATTTATACGAGCCAGATACGTCATCCGTAGGTCTATTGTGGAGTCAAGTGCCTGATTCAAGGGTATGATTTTATTTTATTTTATTCATTATATCACATTTTATTTTATAACAACTTGAATTTAAAAAAGCACTTACTTATGTGTGACAATAATTGAAAGGCTACTATCAATAAATTTTTTGAACAATTTGTTTTCAGACCATGGTCAGCTATGTAGGCCGTACTATCAGCTGGGTGTTTAGCAGCATCTTCGTCCTTATGCTCGGATCCCTACTTACGGTAGGAGTCTGCAGCTACACCAACCTTTGCGCCATTACGTTTAACGGAGTGGGTCCTATTCATGAAGAAATGAGGTCCCTAATCACTCCTGAAAGATTAGAGAAGATCAGCACAGCTGCTGATTTTGTTAAAACGGCGATTAACAAATATCAGAAGATCCAGCAAGTGACTGATAATGTTGGAGCCAGGCGACGAAGATCGCTGTAGAAAATATTTCCTATTTTTTTAATAAACATAATATATTGAACTATTGGTATTTTTCTTGAACATCTTAGCGTAGTATTAACCACTTAGCCTCATGAAGTGTGATAATACTTACCAATTTGAAAACTTTGTAATATGATTTGGAGGCTTACCTAATGATATGATATGAGTAGGTATAGATTTGGTATTTCATAAAACATTAAAAAAAGTTTTTCAATTTAGGCCGAAAAGCACTAGAACACCACGTTCTGTTAGTTATAGATCTATGTTGACAAATTATGGCAAATTGAATCGTTTATACGTCATACCAGTCAGTAATAAGCCATTTAAAATTGGGTAATTAGGTACCTACGTGTTGGAAAATTGTTATGTTGACCTTCATAATATCGACCACAATAGCGTTTCTGTATAGTTTAGTAAGGTTAGGTATGTTTTTGTTAGTTTTTCATTCGTTTTTCTTCTTCCTACAATTTTATAGTCTAGTCAGGATTATTTAAGCATTAAAGCATAGCTTATATTCCAATACAACATCCTACAGAATTATAGATAGAAGTAAGTTGTTATTTCTACGTGGTTTTAATTGAAATACATGACTACTTAATGATAAGTATTTAAGTGTATGAAAGTATAAAGAGTTCATACGCATATTTATTGCTACGTGATATCATTTTAGGAGCTATATTCGCTGATGTGACTCATAACATCTCACAGCACAGTAAGTGCACGATGACTAATAAACAAACATTTAACCGAATGTGTGCGAACAATTGCCACAAATCAGTCAAATTGCGTATTTTACTAGCTGGTGCTATTATAAATAGGGACCTATTACAATTACACAAATCGATTCCATAACAAAGCGACGTAGATTAGATATGACGTATTTACTGATGCACCAGACCGTTTAATTAAGAACTTACCATATTCAAAAATACATAATTACTCATAATAATTTGTGCAATATGGCAACGAGCTGTAGAAGGAAAACGGAGTTTTAATTGTGACAATTCGCTTCAACGTTTGTGTACGACAGGATTAAGAGTGAGGAGTGAATACCTTTTCGTCTGCTCGTCCGATTATCGTGACTTACAGGGTCATTGAATTAAAACGGGCAATGTGTCATTGCCTTATCTTGTAAGCAACGTTGCGCTTCGTTTTTAGTAAATATCGTCGACAGATGCATTTTCGCACTCACTTAGTATCGTTGTTATCAGACGCGCGTCACCAGAGAGCATAGTTAATTGCTCAGATTCGCCCGTTATCAAGATTTTATCAGTTGAACACAACACAGTGTTAATTAAGTCACCCATGAGATTAGCTGCATCGAGTGAATATGGGGAATTCAAAGAGCAAGAAAATGAAAATCACACAAAGCGATACAACGAAGGCCGAGGAATGTCGTGAAAGAATTAACTCGATTAAAACTGAATCTCCGGACGTAAATAGTGCAGCCATTAGAAATAATGACATGGAAATGGGCTCTGAACAAAATGAAGAGAAGAGCAACGATAATGCCAGCAGTGCCTCCACCGTGGAAGTGTTGGACGATAAATAAATGTAACAAATGTGCCCATATAAGTTAAAACCAGTCATTGCCAAATAACTTGACGTGTCATACTCTTTTTATAATTTCTTTCTTTTATACGAGTATAATTTACAAGAAAAATAATGGTTTAATATATTGTGTTTTTCATATTATTACCTAGTTTTTTTTATTCCGCCGGCAATGAAAACTGCTGTAGGTACTTATCGTTTTGTACACGTGTGCTTCAACATTTATATATAAATTTACTTATGCGTACCTGGTGGAAAAATTAGAACCTTGAATAAAATTATACTTCTGATCGAACAAATAGGGGGCATTAAAACAATCTACACGAAATATATAATTTAAGAAAATTTATGTTGTAACGATGCATCCTGATTTCAATTAAGTGGAAAATAATGTGTGTTATTGTTGTGATACTATAGATAATAAACTAGGATTAGCTAATACACATTCGTGTATTATCACTAATGATATCATTACTTTGCTTGTATGATTAATGGAATATACCTACCATGGAATTTTTATGCATTTAGGTACATACATAATTAATGAACAATATAAAATACGAATACCTACTTATTTGTTTTTTAAATATTATATACTTACACTCCCTAATGTTCTAAACTTAATGTCATATTCTTTCATTTATAAACTTATCGGTATAGTTTGACATACAATTATTGCTAATTATTCATCGATCGTTAAAAATAGATGTTATTCATTCAAAGTGCCTTCTAAGAACAAGGGTCACGAAAGCATCCGTTGTCACGAACGGACTATTCTACCGAGTTCTACACGAAAGATGTTTCATGATTATTTTAGAAACATCATTGTGACTGGCCAATATTTCATGCTCAGTCATCGTCACCATGGTGCCCACAACCATAACACTATTAACTAACATAAAACCAGGCTACTCATTAGTTTATCAGCAGTCGTAACGGTAGAAGCTCTGATTTGTCGTCAGGTGTGTTATTGTCTGTTGAATATAAGTTTTACTTTAGCTATAAAATATTCAACAGTGATTTACTTTTTACCAAAGCGCGTTTTTATTTATTAAAGCTGGGCCAATGTATGGACAAGTCTGTTTCCGAAAAGATATTGAATATAGAGTGAGTTTGAGTAGTAACTAGTAGCAGAATCTTTGTTATTGAGATTCTTTGGGAGGATTCAATTTAAGGCTATGCTTCTTTTGATTAATAACACGTTAAAATATTTTAAAATTTTTGTTTTAAAATTTTCTTCAGTTAACCTATTTTGAATTTGGCTCAATTCGGGCTACCTATATCCGTTTTTTTTAAACTTAATCTTCGGCGGCTTCTGATTTTTTTAACATTAGGCATCAAGATCCATTATATTTTAGTTTGATCGTTGTAAATTCAAACCAGCTAAATATAGATACGTTGGATGACTCATATCTTCGGGTAACGAATATTACCAAAATATTTCAGAAAAATAAACAAAACAGAGCGTTTTAAATAACTTTGTTAAGAGGGCATTGTAACTTCAACTTTCAAGGCAAGGGATTTCTGTAACAATGAAATCTTTATCAGTAATTATGACGGTTTTCTATGTAGCAAATGTTATCGGGTAAGTTTTTAACTATTATTGGGCGTTTGGTATCATGGTGACTCAATAAAGATAGAATGTGATGGTTATGACAAATCCTTAAAGAGTCTTGACTAATAAATTTTTCACTACTAATCCATAAGTCTCACTAAGCGTGTTGTTTACACTAGGCGTTGATTAGACTACTCTACAACATGATCTTTCTAAGACGACGTTACCAAAAATTCAAGAATTAAAAAAAGAACCCTACGAGCGTAGTTACACATACATAGTTATGTATATCTCTTGAAATATTTTTTTTAAAGATTATGAATAAAATTGTAGTTAAATATTATTTTTAATTGCATGTAATATTTATTGCACACTGCACCCATTTTTGTTTTCACGAAATTTTAACTAATTTCATATTTTCTGTTTACACCTGGAAAAGTTCGTGTATATTGTTCATAATTATTTTTGTTCTCGCACAAGTCTCCTATCTGCTGCACACTGCGATGGTATTTAGTGTTTAGAATATAATATAATATCAGGTACTTACGTATATATTTCATATAGGTACATAATATAGATACTAGGTAAAAATTTGCTATATGGACATGTAACACAAAGAAGTCGGATTTCAGGGATCAAGAAGCGCTAAATTATGTTCCAATCTTGTTCCAATATTAGAAAATAAACATGTAAAAAACCAAAATAATAATATTCCATTCCTGACATCGACAAGACTTGTTTAAAATCCGCCGGGCTGTCGATACAAAAGTGCATAATAATTATAAATTTATCTTTTTATTTTGAACCCCAATTTATTCGGCTTGTGTAATGTGTTCCCTCATCTTATTTATTTTAGGTAAATGGGTAACAGTGATGTTGAAATATCGGTAGGACTTTTCGGTCATAAAAATTATTCAAAAATGTGTTGAATAAGTTTTACTAAATTATTATCTCCATCTTTTTAAATTTCAGTAACGCCGTAGCAAGATCTAAAGGTGGCAAAATGCCCGCTCAGCCAATCAAGCTATATTATTTACCACCGTCGCCACCATGCAGAGCGGTGATGATGACCGCGAGGGCGTTGGGCCTGGAACTCGATTTGATTCTCACTAATATTTTGGAAGGGGAGCATAAGACACCTGAATTTACGAAGGTATGATGATATATTTTAAGTAAACTATTTTCGGGACATGACTCTCAAATTGTTAACGCTTGATATTTGTTACGAGCAATCTCGGCGTAGAGGTTTCTACTTCTTATTTATAGCACAGGAACTGTGTTTTATTAAAAAGCATACTTTAACAGAAACCGTTCTAATATGTTCTTTAAAATGTGTTCCAGATAAATCCTCAGCAAACTATACCAACGATGGATGATAACGGATTCATTATGTGGGAAAGGTACTGTGCCCATTGAATTCAACTAAGTTATCATAAATACAAATTGTGAGATAGGTTTAAATACTTTGCATGCAAAAAAATTCAAAAAAAGCTTTCACAACTAAGCGATATTTACATTTATTATTTTATTAGGTTTTATAATATATTTCTCTGCTTTTTATTATGCATCATTTAACTCTTTAAAGAAAGGATTTTTATTACGATTTTCGTATCTGAATGTAAATAACTTTGGAGAATTATGTATAATTTATAACAGGCTGTATTTGAACGACCCTAATGAAATGACTAAAAAATATTCTGTACATATTGATTATAACAGTGATAGATATAGGTGTTAACTACTTCCATGTCCAATTGGTATGGCACTCCTGTGCAAATACAAATAATGTGTCTATTGTTGTAAAGAATCTATTGTTATGCTAATCATCGAACTATATTGATGAATAATGTATTAATACTAATAATATAGGTTATAATATAATCCATATATATTTCAGTCGAGCAATTATGGCCTATATGGTAAATGCATATGGTCGAGATGATTCCTTATACCCAAAAAATCCCAGACAAAGGGCAATCGTTGATCAGCGACTACACTTTGACCTTGGTACCTTGATACCAAAATATATAGGTTTATATGTAAGTAAAAGTATTTATAAAAAATATAATTCATTGAATCAAATATTTGTATTGGAATTGTATATGTATATAGTTAGATAATAATTAATGAGAGGAAATGTATGAATGATGGACGATTGACGTCACTTCAGAGAAGGTCTTCATTATTTATTTTTAATATTTTTTTTGCTGCAAATTACGATATTAATTTGGATATCCAATATTGTGCTATTTCAGGAATCAATCATGCACTTGTTTATTTTTTGAAATCTTTTACAAGGATGTAAGTATTTTCGTATGATCTGTTCTGAAAGTTATTTATTTTCAGGTTCCAATGCTTTTCAACGGAGCACCCTATAACGAAGAAGAAGCAGTTAAATTAAACAATGCTCTTAAAATACTAGATATAACCCTTGAAGGCCGAGTGTTTGTTGCCGGTGACAATTTAACCATTGCAGATATTTCTATAATCGTGACCATCAGTAACTTAGAGGTACAGAACAGTGTCATAAGAGGCTTTTAATAGATAATAATTATTCTGCTTTTACATGGTACAGTCTACCAATTGAAATTAACTTATTACCTAGGTATTATTTTTTCAGGCTCTCAAATTTGATTATAGTGCACACCAAAATATAGTGAAATGGTTCGAACGCACAAAGAAAGCTTTGGAACCATATGGTTATGAAGAAATCGACAAAGCTGGAGCACAGCAAATAGCAGGCTTTTTGAAAAAAACATAAATTAAGCACAACATATTGTAAAGTATTTCAGTTTCAATTAAACACAATATTATATTGTAAATTATTTCAGTTTTTTCACGAATAAATCATTACACACAACGTTTATTATTTTCCTTATCAACTCGTTAAGAATTTACAGTCAAAGTTGTTTGGTAACTAGGTACCAAGAAGCGCGTCTCATAAAGTGCGTACCTACTTACTTCTCAATGCTCTATAGTTTATAAAGAGCATTTAATAAGGTGTTAGGATTATGCCTTCCGGTCTCACGTGAACATCCTGGTGATTTGATTGAGCTGGCATTCGAATATGGCACAACAATGCGTCGACGCTCGAGTCGGGCCGCACTGCGCTTCATACCGTCGCACGTTTTCAAAACAAAACCGCCTTTCAATTGTTTCAATCTGAAAAATTCATTACAAAACGATCAAACAGTACGCAATATTCACAAACAACGGGTGAACGAGATCGCATAGTATCGCGAACACGTCGAAACGGTACAATTTTATAGGAATGTGTTATCGAAAAATGTTTTTAGTGTTGTGTTACCTTTAGTGATACTGTCATATGGTGCTTGATAATTGCGATGATGCCGTTCTGTGTTAGTATTATTTACCCTATTACCTATTAAATATCAATTAATTAAATCTAATTGAAACTACAGAATATTTCTGGTTTACAATTCAAAATAATGATCCTCTCGTAATCCTACAAAGAAAATGGTCTAGAATTTTTTAAAGTATAAAGAGCTTTGTTTTATAGTATTCTGAAGATTATTTACATAAATTAATGACCCTTTCCATTTTTTTGTCTTGCTGCTAAAATACCAAATCATAATAAACTGGCTGATTCTATATAAAAAGGCCATAAACTCAATGAAACATTTATTTGGTATGATATTGTTAAATCTCCTATGTAATTCAATTGTACGATAACTGATATAAATCATATAGGTAAGTACATCTGCAGAACAGAGGACACAGTGATTATTTAATAAGCACGCTAGGTCTATATTTTGTCTCTTTGTTATCATGCAACCATGAGTCCATAAATTACTATCCTACTTAGAATGGATGATATGACGACTTTTCATATTCTACATTCATTCGCAGGTTTCCTGTTTTATAGAATTGTAATATTTAAAATAAATTTAGTAAAAATTAATCACATTATATGTATTGGTAAAATTGCATTTTTCAGAAATGGTTTTGTCTTTCAACAATTATAACATTAACGGCAGCTCTACAATTTCCTGCTAATCCTAATTCAGAAATGTCTGCGGATGAAAAAACTATATCTAGAATAAATAAAACAATCGAACAATCTGATGAAAGCGGTCACGAAATTGAAATAGATGGAGACGAAACGAGAGATAAAAAATTTTTGGACGACGCTATGAGAACGGTTTTAGACCCAGATACAATAATTATAAGAAATGACGATGTGATAGAAAATTTTAAAATTCAAACAGAAGAAATAGATAAGGAAAATGCTACGTTAGAAACTTTTATGGAGGAAATGGACAAATTAAGTCTTGATGTGTGCAAAACGTCTCAAGAAGCATTGTGGTCGTATGTTACGGATACAAATAATGAATTTAAGAAAAATAAAATGGTAAATCGTTTTACAAGTAAAATCAGAAATCTAAAACAAACCTTTACACATACACTATTATACATAGAAAATAATCTATGTCATGATCCAATTAATGTATACTTACCCTAATTAAAATAATGTTATTCATGAACACTTTCTTAGAATTGAGCCTTCTGCCTTCTTGAGCCAGCTGCACAGCTGTGCTTTTTGTAGATTAATGTAAAATCGTGACGTCTTCATTTTCAGGTTACCATAGCTGCTGAGGAGGACGAAATTAAGAAACAGTATTGGACAATAATAAAACGGAAGTATTTAGACGAAGCGCAGAATACTAACGATCTAAGGCTTAAGAGAAAACTGAGAATTATAAAAGAAAGGGGAACAAACGTGCAAATGCCTAAAAGTAAAGTAAGTACTATCAATTTAATTATTGTTTGTTTTAATCAGAATTCATTTGAAGAAAAGTGCTTAATATAATTAAATTACTTATAGCAACGTGAAGAAATTGATACTATGCAACGCATATGGAGCCGAGTTACAGTTTGTGCGTATAATGTTACAGTTTGTAACACTGAAGAAGCTTCACAAACAATGAATGGTACTGTTATTAAAATAAAAAGTTTAAATGTAATATTTCATAATTAATAACGCCTTTTCGCTATAGATGCGTTTGTTATTTCAAATAAATTTTTAAAAGCTCATTCAATAATTTCAGATGTCATATCTATATTTAAGTCCAGCAATGACTCTAAAGAATTAAAATATTACTGGAAAGCATATAGAGATGCTACGGGAAAGAAAGTGAGACCAATATTCACGGATTACGTTGATCGAATGAATACTGTTGCTAAATCCGAAAATTTCCAAGACGCTGGTGAAATGTGGAGATACAATTTCGAAGATGACGACTTTGTTAATTCTGTCGTGAAACTATGGAAGGAAGTTAAACCACTTTATGATTTACTCCACCGTTATGTTAGGGTCAAATTAAAAGCTGTTTATAGCGATGACTTACAAAATGATAACAGCCTAATTCCAGCACATATTTTAGGTAAGTAAAATTGTAACCCTTTTTGTCAGATATCATTATTTATTAGGTTAATTTGATAATATTTGAAATATAAATAAATTCAGCCAACTGTGGTCCTCCGTATCTACCATAAGCTTGCGAAGTATTGACGCCTGCTAAAAGTAAAAGGCAAATATTATGTAGATTGTCATTTTTGGTTACAGGAAATTTATGGGCTCAAGAATGGCAGGCGATATATCCTTTGGTTGCATTTTACCCTGATGTAGAACGAGCACAAATAGCAAAGAATCACAGTGTTTTTGCTAAAAAGTTATTTGACACAGTGGATAAATTTCATCAATCTTTAGGATTCGAAAGCGCTAGTGATTCTTATCAAGATATTAAAGAAATACCAACTACGACCAATTGCCTCCCATCAAGCCATGATATGTGTGATGGGGTAAATTATAAGTAAGTAGACTAAAGCGCGTCACACACGGTGAAGATACTATAATATTTTATCTTAAGATACGGTAATATTTTATATTATAGTATCATAAGGTATCCGGTATCAGCGTTCTGACCATCATTTTTCTTTTTGTCATTGCGTACTAAGACCCCTGTAGAACCGCCATCCTGTTACTACTGACCCGAAATTTTGTGGGTCATTTGTAACAGGATGTATCTTCACCGTGTGTGACGCGCTTTATACACCTAGCATAATATTTTAACATAAAAAAAAAGATTTGCTTAGCAGTTAGAGACAGATAGAATGCCTGCAGTTGCTAGATAGCTTGGATTCAATAATTCTCAGTAATGGAGGTATTTATAGAATTTCATACAAAACTTTTTTTTTTTATAAATGGGGCATTTCACGCCAAGCGGACACAGATTTCAGGGTCAGGTTTCAGATTTCGGTTATATTTTAGTATGTTACACCTGTATATATCCTCGGTATGTAAACGAAAAATTTTTGCATTTAGAAGCTTAGTTTTCAAAATACAGGTCTTTGAAGATGTCAGTAAGCGCGAGGTATGGGGGACTTTGAATATAATTATCAGTTCAAGAAAAGTAATTTTTAAATAAATTGATGACTGAATAATATACCCCATGAAATAAACATTTTATGCTCATATTTCGAATTTTGAATTTATATTTAAATTGCTTAGAAAAATAAAAATATATTTTTCTTTGTCATTTTTTACAAACTTTGCGTATTTTTAATTTTTTTAAAGATCATTAAATAAATAGCTTATATTATGTTTAAACTTCATGCAAAGTTCTAGAGTGGTCATCGCAGGACTTTAGAATCTACATGTATTATAATGTCGAAGCGCGGCAATATCCCCATACTAGCGCCTAGTTGGTTAGCGCACCGTACTGCAGTATTTATCTCATTATAGTTAGTTAATAACACCGTTTCAGGTTTTAATAAGATTTTATAGTGGTAAATAACAAGCAAGAAAATATTACTTTAGTTTTCTTAAAAAAAAATATTCAGTACAGTAATATGACATTTTTACGACTTTGAATACGTATATCTCGTCAATTATTTATTTTAGCATAAAACTTATTTATAAACCTCTAATCAATTTTTTTAAGACCAATCTGTTGACACTTCATTTAATTCAAATTTCTAGAATTTATTTTTTGTCCCCGTTTCTATGAATATTGCAGTGCGTCGCGCTAGGCGCTAGTATGGGGATATTGCCGCGCTTCGACATTATAATACATGTAGCTTCTAAACTTCTGCGATGACCACTCTAGAACTTTGCATGAAGTTTAAACATAATATAAGCTATTTATTTAATGATCTTTAAAAAAATTAAAAATACGCAAAGTTTATAAAAAATGACAAAGAAAAATATTTTTTTATTTTTCTAAGGAATTTTAATATAAATTCGAAATTCGAAATATGAGCATAAAAAGTTTATTTCATGGGGTATATTATTCAGACATCAATTTATTTAAAAATTACTTTTCTTGAACTGATAATTACATTCAAAGTCCCCCATACCTCGCGCTTACTGACATCTTCAAAGACCTGTATTTTGGAAACTAAGCTTCTAAATGCAAAAATTTTTCGTTTACATACCGAGGATATATACAGGTGTAACATACTAAAATATAACCGAAATCTGAAACCTGACCCTGAAATCTGTGTCCGCTTGGCGTGAAATGCCCCAAATACTACTAGATTTATTATTTTCGTGAGATAATATGAAAAAGCTCATAATGATGCTCCAGCATGTAGAAAAAGGTTTTTATTCGTTTTCTTCCGCTTACTGTAGGGACAACATCGAACTCAAACTCAAACTCAAACTCAAACTCAAAAAAAAGAGATAGTTACTTCCATATACAAAAAATATCCTTTCTATTACAGGATAAAATGGTGTGGAGAGAAAGTAACAGACGTGACAGTAGGTTTGTCTCGAGCGGCAAGGTTATTAGGTCACGTGCAATATTTTCGACACTATAGAAACCTACAACCATTATTTAGAGATGGACCTAATCCAGGTATAACTATTTTGTTACTAGTAGGTTTTCTGATCACATTTTCACTTGATTATAACACTAGATTATATTGAATCACTAAGAGCCCCTATCCAAAATAGGTGCCTAGATATCGTCACTTTTTGGATGCTCATTGATAGGCGAAATATTTATAGATAGATTATAATATAGGTATGACACACATTTATTACTTTTTTGATAATTGATTTATAATCATTTTATAATATGTACCTATTTTTAATTATGTGCTATTGGTAATAGATAGAGACAATATACATATATACTTAATTTATAAGGTTGGTTAAGCACCTACAATTAATGTAACAACGACAAACAAAATACAACAACATTGACGTAAAAAAATTGCTAGTCACTGTGACATAGTGTTGAAATTAAGTAGGTATACAAAATATGAATTGCAAATCTGTATTCTGTATCTACCTAAATGAAAAGTATTATATTCTGAATTATAATTGATAACAACTTGGCACAAAAAAACAAGTGAAGTGTGAATTTTATTGTCTCATTGAAGGTCTTAATAGAATGCCGTCAATTTAGTTTTGCCTTCATCTACACCACAGTTATTGGAATTAATGTTCATCAATATACTGTCAAATAAGCATGGATTAATTGTTTAATTGTAGTAAAAGTTCAGAATAAGAATTATACGATTGGGGTAGAGGGCCAAAAAAAAAGGTTATTTAATTTACCCGAAAATAATGTTTTTGAAACCACACGACAAAGCTACTCCGTGCGAATTAAGTAAGGGCATGTCACCCTATCCCTATATAATTCTACACTATTAGGTATCAACTCAATTTATTATTGGGCTAATGCCCACAGCCCATAGATTTGATTTTAATTTTGATACTATGTTTTAAATAGATCTTTGGATCGTTAAATAGGTACGTCAGTATTATGTTTCATTCTTTGAAGGTTCATAAACTTTTTGTACCTGCTTATATATTTGTGATTTACATTAAGTACTATTTCCTTGTTCATTTAAAGTAATCTCTGCAATCATATTATTTTAGCTCAGGTTTAAATATCATTCAGATGCTTCAAAGAATTAACGGCTTTTACGTTCTAACGCATAACTGCCCTTTTGTTTTATAATTCCTCTAAACAATTACCTTTCATATTTCTAAGTACGGTTAGGTTTTGCGGTTTGCAGCTCAGTAATCATAAAACCGAGGGCAGCAAAATTTAGTCACAGCATTTCAATTATGTAACAGCGTTTCACGATGCCATTTCCGACATTGTTGCGGTGCAGTTGACCTCTCCGGGCCAACTTCGGACCTTGGAGTTCGTTGAGATGGACGAATGTCCTGAAGCAACTATGAACCATCTATTATGGCTCGCGTTGGAGAAGCTTCCACTGATGGGATATGCTTTTGTCCTTGATAAGTGGCGCTGGGACGTCTTTGCCAATAGCAGTATGGGAAATTTGAATCAACATTGGTGGGACCTCAGGTAATGTGACTTTCAAAGTCGCCACAATATTGGTGCATTTGTTTAGGATTGTCACGTTGACTATTAGAATGTAATTAAATTGATCGATAGTCGGGCCTGTGTGAGGGTAGGTTAGGTTAGCGCGACGTTCACTCGGTGTTTGAGTCGGTTCTTTCCACAAGGCATGGAATTTTTTGGCAATATTAAAACACGTTTTTATGTAGATTGAAGGAGATATTTTTGCTTTTAACAGACGTTTCCAAAAACGATAGAGTCACCCAATTCGTAGCGTAGGCAATTGTTCTACATTTTGCCTATATAGGTAAGAAGTTCTGCAACTTTTTCTTATAAATTCAAATAAATTACATAAATTTGAACAATTCTTATTAAAAGTTTTGTGTAAAAAACTATAGGAACAATGCCTGTATCCTGTAATACCTAACTCTAAGCTTATTGTTCGGTGGTTCGACTATGAAGAAGTTATTAAAGTTTTTGTGACTAATATTATAATATAAGCATTTATCTAATCACAATAATTATAATTAAAGTTCGTAACAATTGAAGACCTCACAATCGTGTACATTTTGATATCTTTCTGCTATGTAAGTTCACATCATTACGACATGGCAATAAACCACACAAATATTATTACTGAAATATTGTAATCAAAATCTTTATACTATAGTCCTTTCCACCTAAGATGATTTCTGTGACACATTGATTTTTGACACGTGTAGAGATGTCGGTTACTGAAATCGTATCAATTGTTTCCGATAATCGATAATATTCTATATGGAAATGAAATCGATTTGAATAAAGTACCAAAATTAGTTTTTTCGGCATTTCGCCAACAATTAAGTAAGGAAACTTAGCAAACAACAGCAACAAAAAGTCAACATTAACAATTAGTAAAAATAACAGAATACCACGTAAAGTATCAATATAAAAATGCAACTTGTATACAAGGCTGACGTACTCGAACAGACTATTGACTCGATTGACAAACGATCACAAGATGGGCGACGATTATATGATTTTCCAACTCTATGATATTTCAACGATCCATTTCATGTACACGGATTGCGTAAGTATTAAATTTTTGTGTTATTTTATTTTATTTTTCATTATATTAAACTAAACAATACTGTTTTTGATTTATATGCTTAAGATGTTTCATTTTTATATTTTTCGTAATATTGCCGCCCTAAAATAAAAATATTATGCACTAAAATTATTTTGACTTTTTAAACATAAAATACGTAATTCGAAACACGATGAAGTGTCACAGGAATCATCATAGGAGAAAAGGACTATAGTTTGATTTTATGCAGATATCTTAGTACTGCAATTATTTTCCCTGCGTAATTACGCGTATGTAATAAGAACTCAATAATTATGTTTGTCGAGATGACGTTGTTAGTTTTAAATTAAGAAATAACTATATTTTCTGCAACCATGTTGTGGGCCATGCGAAAAGGGTTCTTGTATTATTAAACCACTATCTGCATTGTAAAAAAATCTTTAATGAATGTTTAGGCACAGTTTATGCGTTTTTTGCTTATGAAATTTATAATAAGTATTGATTTATTTTCAATTTTTTATTATGTAGAGTGTAAATTAAAGATTTTTTTAAGATCTTTGTTATTGGGAAATTTGCCTAACAAGTTAAAATAATTAATAGGTACGTATTTTCATAATTGTATAATGTTTTAGGATAGAGGAGACAATGATATCCCCACCGGTACCCAGGAACGAGAGCGACCTGGATCCAGCCTCCAAGTACCACGTGGTATCACATGTTCAATACATTACGTATGTTTCTGCAGTCTACATTAATTTAATTAATGATATAGACTACATTTTTATTGAATTATCTTGTTTCATAATTATGAAAACTTTGGAGGTCTATTTGCGGTAAATGTGATATCCATCTGCCACAATCTGCCATTGTCCGAGATTATACGATGGATTAACTTAATAAGGGTAAAAGTGGGATAGATGCCCCACTTTTTGAAATAGCCTCATAA